>SNQJ01S0048206.1:107019-132818 GCA_010110895.2 Picea sitchensis | reverse complement strand
AGGTTGTAGCCTGAGAAACTAGGGGGTTGGAGCCTCCTTCCAGTTGCAGCTGGAAAACAAAGGAAGTTGGTGCTTCCAATGAATGTAATTCTTCAAGACATATAAGAAAAAGAATTCCGTGGTTCTCTCCCGATTTGGGTTTCCACGTAAAACACTGGTGTACTATGTATGTGTATGATTGTTCATTTGTTCATTTCTTATTTACTCCGCAGTTATTGGATAATAATGCTTCATTGATATAGCACTTGGATTATATGGTTAAAAGCGATTAAATTCCTCTATTACTGATTCACCCCCCCTCTCAGTAATCCAACAAGGGATGCAAGCTATATTTGATCCTTGCATTGAACAAAAAGGGCATGGTGGAAGCACTAAAAAACCTTTCGGTAATACGAGAATTTTCGGACACCTTCCCAGAGGAGTTACCATGGTTTCGGCCTGAGAGGGAATTGGAATTTACCATATACCTAAAACCTGGGACTAAACCGATAGAAAGAACACCTTATCGAATGTTGACCCCTGAGTTACAGGAGTTGAAAATGAAAATGAAGGAGTTGTTGGACCTAGGACTTATACATCCAAGTGTGTCACTGTGGGTGTGCCTGTCATTTTCATACAAAAGAAGGATGATTCATGGAGACTCTGCATTGACTATCGTCAATTAAACAAGGAAACGATCAAGAACCAATATTTGTTTCCAAGAATAGACGATCTATTTGATAAAATGAAGGGAACGATGGTTTTTTCGAAGATCAACTTGAGATCAGGGTATCACCAGTTATGAATCGAGGAATACATTCATAAGACCGCCTTCAAGATGAGGTTTAGACATTATGATTTTACAGTCTTACCATTATGACTTACAAAATCCCCAGGCATATTCATGAGCTTGATGAATGGGGTGTTCCACAAATACTTGGAAAAGTTTGTTCAAGTATTCATTGACGATATTTTGATATATTCCCAGATAATGGAAGAACATGAAGAACATTTGCGCTTGGTACTACAGTGTCTATGAGAGAAAAAATTGTTTGAGAAACTGTCGAAATGCTCTTTTTATCAATCGAAGATTCATTACTTAGGGCATGTCATCTCCGACGAAGGTAGAGGCTATTATAGAATGGCTTGCGTCAACGAATGTCCTAGAAGTTCATAGCTTCATGGGTTTATCAGGGTATTATCAACAGTTCGTTGATGGTTTTTCAAAGATAGAAAATCCGATTACAGAATTGCAGAAGAACAAGAAGTTTGTATGGACCGAGAAATGAATGGGAGCATTTCAAAGGCTCAAGGAGATGTTGACGACAATGCGGATACTAAAAGTCCTTGACATGGACGATAACTTTCTGGTATGCACCGACACATCCAAGGAAGGCTTAGGCAGAGTCTTGATGCAAGATGGTTGAGTGATCGCTTACATCTAGAGAAATTTAAGAAAGAATGAAGAGAACTATGTGACACATGACTTGGAGTTATTATCCATTATGTATGCCCTGAGAGTGTGGAGACACTACCTGATTGGATGAAAATTCGAGTTGAAAAAAGACCATTGTGGTTTGCAGCACATTTTTATGCAAAGTGACTTGAATGGGCAGAAAAGGCGTTGGTCGGAATTGCTTAGCGAGTACGATTTCGAGATTACCTACATAAAAGGAACAATGAACAGAGTGGTTGATGCACTAAGTTGGATAAAACACATATTTTTGATGACACCTCTTTAGAGGAATTTACATGAAACAATTCTAACTATACAGTGCGACAATGACTGGTATAAATAGGTTAAGTAATTTATCGGACAAGACACCATGTTGATACCAAAATTTGAGGGGTTTAATATGGATAATGACGGATTAATGAGATATAATAACCAGATTTACGTATCACCCAATGACGAATTGAGAATTTTGATCTTAAATGAAGTACATAGAGCAGTGTACATGGCTCATTCTAGAGTCACGAAGATGAGGGAAGACCTTAAACCCTTATTCTTTTGGAAAGGAAGGAAGGAGGACATAGTCAACTACGTGGCGAGATGTCTAGAATGTCAACAAGTGAAGGATGAACATACACATCCGACATGATTAATATAGCCCCATTCTATTACAAAATCGAAATGGGAATTCATTTTGATGGACTTCATTGTTGGATTATTGCTGACAACAATGAGGCACAACTCGATTTTCGTGGTAGTTGAAACTCTAATGAAGAGTGTGCATTTTATCCCTGTGCATACAACGTATCAGGAACAAGAATTAGCTAGAGTTTTCATCAACAAGATTGTGAGGTTCCATGGTGTCCCTAAGAGGATCATATCTGATCGAGGACCGGTGTTTACAGGATGATTTTGGACTAGTTTCCAAGAGGCCTTGGGAACCCAACTTAACTTTAGTACCGCATATCACTTGGAGACAGACGAGTAGATAGAAGGAACCAAACAAATATTGGAGGGTGTGTTGCATATGTATGTGTTGGCATCCATTTCATATTTTTATCCCATCTTTATAATATGCCCACACAAGTGTTTTGGAACCCTTGATTTTCATCGCAATCTTTGAATAAAACAACACTATTATTTCGCGCATTTGCACACCTGCCTTTGTTCTTGTTTTCATGACTACAAGCGTGAAAATTTTGATTTCAAAGTCACATTAAAATCGTCACTGGATTATTATGTTCACTCTTGTCTATGTGTTCATTGCATTTCCAATTTACTTATAGTCGCTCATTTGGCAAGACTCCAAGATCTTTACTCATTTGGCATTCTTTTGTTGTTAATATGATTTCATTTTTATAAGATTGTGATGATATTATAATGACTGTCATTGAGCCCTTAATACATTGGTGGTTTGATGTTCTATAGTCTTTCATCGAATTCCTTGGCGCATTGGTTTCATGAAAACACATTGACATTGTAGTTAGACCCTTGGTGCAATCATTTCATACAACACATATTTGTTATGATCGAACCCTTGGTGCTGATTTCGAAACATTGTTTTGATTTTAAAACCATGCAAACACTATTTCTTGTGCAAATTTTTGGATCGAATTACCATAGTTTTCGTTAATTGTTTGGATGTCATTACTTTTAACACATTGCAATAGTGATTTGAATCACCATATACACCGTCGGTTGTACATTTGGATATGACTGTTTTGCGTGGGTTGATTTCGTTCCACCACCCTCACACACTCGGGCATTAATGCCTCCCTTCTATCCCGGGTCACCTCTGTTGGTTTTTGGGGAAACCTGCGAGATATCGATCCTATGTATACCCTGTCCAAACCCTTGACCGTTTACCCTGCACACTGTGTATTCTGTTCTATGGCACCTGTGGTGCGCATAGAACCAAATGGTATCCAAACTCTACTACTATTTGACAATGCTCGTGATGATTTGGAAAATAGTGGTTGGCTGGTGTTTATCCAAATATTTGAGGGTTTCAACCTTTCGGTTGCCCAACAGTTCGCCCTCACCTTCCACGAATGCAGGGCTAAGGTCAGAGACATACAACTCGAGCTAAATGAGGAATTCCTAAGCTCAACTACAGGACTACCAGCTACAGGGNGATGGTTTAAAAATTCCAAAGTAGACGAGGTGTCATGGCCGCTCCTATTCACATCAAGAAAGATTGTTAGCTGCGATAGAGGTATGCCTATCACTACCCTCAAATCCAGGTGGCACGATCGTTTGGCAATTGTTAAGAAGTTTGTGACCTATGAAGGTCATTATGGATTGGTATTTCTGTATCATCTTCGATTATTGATGAATTTTATAGACTACCCTCTGAATATGCCATGTTATCTTTTGTGTAGTCTGTACAGGATGTTCAAACGATTCAAGCGTGAGAAGGATAATAGCAGCCTTTTCCATTACTGCTTGATCAAATTCATTATCGTTCATCATTTGAGCCTTAGTGGTGACTGTTGGCAAGCCTTCCTATTAAGGAATGGCTTTGCCACCCCTGAGTGTGTTCTAATGGATAAATTTGTGGTCACTGAAACACTGGTTGAGCCAGTCATGCCACCTCCTACCCTTTTACCCCCTGTCAAACCCTCAAATTTCCCCGACATGGAACTACCTGATACCATGGCCGACCCATGTGCTAAAGACAATATTAAGGCTGTCAAGAGGCCTATGAGGAAGAAAGGTAAAGTTGATACTTCTATCAATAGTAAGGGAAAGAAAAATGCACGATGGATATCAGGATGTGCTCGAAACAAGCCCAAGCAGAGCATCGACCAAAAACCTATCGTCTTGAGAGAGGATTTAGACTCAAAGATCAAACGTTTCCTAGCCGAGGAATACCCCTACTCTCATGGCCTCTGCTCTTTGGAACCCTATGACTATGTTTCCAACTTACCTCCGTGCCTCAAGAACGACTATAACTACCTGGGAATTAAGCTTCACAATCATACCCCTAGTAACCTGAAAGAACCCTCGCATGTGATGCCAAATCCCAATCAATCACCATGTATCCAATGCAATTCCTGGCTTGAACATTATTACACAGATGTTCCCCTGTTGCAATATGAGATTAAATCATTAGAGGAACGAGTTATTGTTCTATCAAAGGAGAACGACAGGCTACAATCCAACGAGAATAAACAAAAAACCACCGGTTCAATTGTCTTTAGGAATGTCGAGGCAACAACGACCTTTGTCAATTCAAGGTTATCATGATCGAAGCATTTTCTTACTACCCAGGTATGTATTTCAACATCGATTTTGTTTTATGAGTTGTTTTGAATTAATATAACCGATTGGGTTTTCTTTCAATTAGTTATGTTCATTTTAATAGATTCAAAATGATTCTGTTATTTTTGAATTACCAAAAATGATTTCATTATGAATCATGCACAAAAGATTTGTTTGCTAAATTCCGACACAACTATGATTTGGTTAATGCGATTTTATTGTTCTCAGATTAGTATAAACGATTGATTTGTTTTCGATTCTATTTGATTTGCTTTTGAAACAATTCTGTACGTTTGAATTAGGGTAGTCGATTGGGTTTGCTTTTGTTTAGTTCTGTTCGAATAGATTCAAGAAACGATTATGTTTCGCTTTGAATAAATATTTTCATTTTGGATTATGATGGCATTCGACCTGTATAAAATATTTGTTTGCTAAAATCGTGTAGCTATGTTTTGATTGATACGATTTTGCGTTAGTATAAATGATTGTGTCGGCCCCGAGTTAGTTCGATTCATTTCTATTTGGTTTGATTTGCAAACAATGTTGCATGCCTTGAATTAGCATAATTATTTGTATGAGTTGGATTAGTATCAAAGACAAATTCAATACGGATCTATTAGTTTGGATTTAAAAACGATTCTGTTGAGTGTTGGATTGACATATTATGTCTATATTGAGGTTTGCTTGATATTCGTTTTGGGTCTGTTTCGATTGAAATAGATTCAAACATGATTTCGTTTTCTCTCAATTAGCATAGAAGTTTTGGTTTAAATGATTCGCTTTGTTTTCAATTAGCAATTAAAGATTTGTTTAATAGTTCGAATATATTTCTTTTAGTTTTGGATTGATTTAAAACGGTCCTATTTTCAAATTAGACCAGCTACAGAATCGTGAGATTCTGTAGCTAGTCTTAAAATTTAGATTTTTGTTAATTTTACCAATAAAACATTATCTAAACTTGTCTATTCTTGTCCACCTGCAGGTACCTACGAATTTTGATGCAGGAGCATCGCTCACTCATCAAGCGAGCCAACACATTGAGAGGAACCAGCTGGACAGCGCCAGCACATATTTTGAAATACTTGGGAGTTGTTGCGCCGCTCTTTAATGAAGTCATTTATAAAGAAGCGCACTTGTATTGTAAAGGGGACTTTGAGCCTTTAAGCTCTCATCCTTAAGTAGATAGGAAAGCATTTAATAGATTTTATGCAGGTAGATAGAATAGTTAAGTCTAGATTAGACAGTTTCAGTTTTCGAGAGGGAAAACAGATATAGACACCCTCCTTTGTATCATTGTAACATTAGCATTATTTAGAAGAATTTAGAAGAGAAGAGCAAGCAGAGAATCTGTGAAGAACACCCATGTACAGATTTGAGTTAATAGAAGAGAGTCTTTGATTTAATTTCATGGCTGGTGTTGTTTCTCTGTGCATGTTATTTATATGCTCTTGAATGTTCGTTTTCTGTCATGTATTTGCTTTGAGATGCTGTGTATGTGATTTCATAGTTGAATTGAAATCTGTGAAGAGGAGGAAATTAGTTTCAATTGTTTCTCTGTTCTGAACCAAGATATTCCTGCAAAGAGTGCAGTGGAATTTGTCCGCAAGGAGTGCATGACTGCAGGGTTCGGATAGAAGGAACTTTTGTTCTAAGTTCTCTGGAGTATAAAAGGGGTTGGTAGAGTCATGCAGGAGAAGTGAAACCTGAAATTGAAGTCTCAGTAGTAAGGTCTGAGCAGAAGAGAGCAGAGACTGTTGTTGCCAGAAGCACACAGAGTCTGAAAGACTCAACACTTGGAGAGTTGTTGACGGACGAGCATAGGAGTGTGCGCAATCCATCTGAAAGAATCAGTTTCAACCATCTCAGGAGGGATAATTCCTTCATGATACTATGGAGATGGACCCAGGAGAAGGTTCGAACAGGACGAAGCTTTCGACGGAAGAACTCCTCAAGGAGGAGAAATCGACGGCTAGGTCTCGCAGGAGAGATTCGCGAAGTCACGCCAACCGTCAGATCTCGGAGGAGGTGCATGTTGGTTAAACATAAGATCGCAAAGGAGGAGTGAGGAATCATCGGGAATTGGCTCATCGGAGTTTGTGTAGGCTGGAGTTTGTTGCATGTCGAAATCACAAATTGTGATTTCCCGAAGAAATCAGGACCGTGGATTCTGAGTTGGACATGTGTCTGAGATCCGGAGATATCGGGGGTTCGGCATTCGGGGTTTTCCATTGCAAAGGGTTTGCGACCTTCGAAATCGCGATCACGCGATTCCCGATAGAGCATAGAGTGAAAGAGAGAAGGTGACGTGGTAGGAAGGAAGCGCACGTGCATATCAGAGTTCGGGGTTTTGGTTAGCACGAGAACCATGCCCACGAGTTTCGCGATATCGCGAAACCCGATTTCCCGAAAAGGAAAAGGGGAGATCGCCGGTAGGAGATTTCTGTGGGTATTGAGGACTCTCGAAAGGAGTGGGAAGAGTTCTTTGACTCTTCGGGCCTGAGGGAAATAAGGTCCTGGTGGAAGCGGGACGTGCCTCGGGTGGACGTCTTGCATCAAGTGGTATCAGAGCGGGATTTCTCTGTTTTCTGTAGCAGAGAAGAGAATTCACCATGCTACCGAGAAGAGGTAGACAATCACCCAATCCCTAGGGGGAAAGAGAAATGTCCAAAGAAAAAAGTAGCCAAGGACAAAATGTAGAGATGGAGAGGGAATTACGAAACCTTCATGCCAGAATGGAAGATATGGAAGCAGTGCATAGACGCACAGCCAATACTAGAGATCTAAGTGACTCCAAAGGTGAATATGAAGCTGTACCACAAGGAGAGGTCACAACAGAGGAGGCATCAACTGAGCGACTGATTAAAGCTATCGCCAGGATGAGTTCAAAGACCAAAATGGACATTCCAGCTTATGAAGGAAGCCTGGATGCAGAAGAGTTGTTGGACTGGATCAGAGCTCTTGACACCTAGTTCGATTACGAGGATATCGAAGAGGATAAAAAGGTAAGGCATGTTGTCACAAAGTTGAAAGGACATGCAGCATTGTGGTGGGATGAGCTACAGGTAGATAGACGTTCCAAAGGTAAGCAGAATATTAAAAGATGGGATCGAATTATTGCTAAAATGAAAGCAAAGTTCATCCCCAGAGATTACCAGATCACACTGTTCAGGCGGATGCAGAACCTGAGACAGAAGTTGATGACGGTGAAGGAGTACACCGAGGAGTTTTACAAGCTCAATATCAGAGCAGGTCATCGGGAGAGCGATGATGAAATGGTAGCAAGATACCTGAATGGTCTGAGATATGACATTCAGGATGAATTAAGCATGGTAACCATCAGAACTGTAGAGGATTCTTACCAGATGGCTCTGAAAGCCGAGGAGAAGCTGAGTCATAAGCAGGGACAGCGAGGACGAGGCAGGAGTCAGCTGAAGGGTAAGATAGTTTCCCAGGAGAAGTACCAGAAGCCCAAAGAGGAATGGAAGCAACCTCATGGTAAGGTTGAGAGAGGTGGAACCTCATAGCGAGGACCACGTGTTGAACAGAGAACACAGCATACTGAGCAGGGTGGCGGTTATGTGGATGCAAACACTCTTCCTCGTACTAGAGGTCGAGGTAGAGGAAGAGGTGGGGTTATCACATGTTTTACATGTGGAAAGAATGGGCACAAGTCATTTGAGTGTCCAGAGAAGAAGAAAGATGTAGGAGAAGCTCACATCACTAAAGAACAGAGGCGTGATGTTGAGAATGATGATGATACAGGAAGTGGAAGGTCACTGACGGTGCATAAAGTTCTTTTGACACCTGAGAAGGAGGTGGAGGACACAGCTCAGAGAACCAGACTGTTCAGGGCCACGTGCAAGACCAAGGGCTGGAAATGCAAGGTCATTGTGGATAGTGGAAGCACCGACAATCTCGTTTCGACCGATATGGTGGAGAAATTAGAGTTGGAGACGACTGATCACCCAAGTCCATACAAGGTCTCATGGCTGTAGAAGGGACATCAGGTGAGTGTCACTAAACAATGTTTAGTTGAATTTAAAATGGGTGAATATAAGGATAAGGTCCTATGTGATGTCATTCCCATGGATGTCTGTCATGTATTGTTGGGTAGACCATGGCAATATGACCGGAATGTGGTTCATGATGGAAGGATGAACACATACACTTTGGAAAAGGATGGGAGGACACATAGACTGCTTCCAATAAAGGATAAATAAGTGAAGCCGGAAGTAAGCAGTACCATACTTCTCATGAGTGGGAAGGAGCTTCTCACAGAGATGGAGAAGAAAGAAGATCCACAATTCTTTGTGGTCAGGAAACCGAGAATTATCCTGACTAGCACAAGAGTGGATGATCTGCCAGACGAGATTCAAGAACTGCTGTGAGAGTTCGCTGACATCATAGTAGACGAACTACCTCGTTTGTTGCCACCGATGAGGAGTGTGAGTCATCACATCGATCTCATACCAGGAGCAAGTTTACCAAACAAGGCTGCGTACAGATTGACACCTCAAGAGAACGAGGAGGTCAAGAGGCAGGTACAGGAGCTGCTAGATAAAGGACTAGTCAGGGAGAGTCTAAGTCTGTGTGTTGTTCTGACAGTACTAAGTCAAAAGAAGGATGGAGGCTGGAGGATATGTACAGACTCCAGAGCGATTAACAAAATCACTATCAGATACAGATTCCCACTGCCGAGAATGGATGATCTGATGGATTTCCTGAGTGGGGCAAATTATTTTTCAAATATTGATCTGAAGAGTGGATATCACTAGATTCGCATGAGGGAAGGTGATGAATGGAAGACAACATTCAAGACAAATGAAGGTTTGTACGAATGGCTGGTCATGCCGTTTGGTTTGACAAACACACCGAGCACATTCATGAGACTGATGAATGAAGTCCTGAGGGAATTCATCGGAAAATTTGTAGTCGTATATCTGGATGATATATTGATCTACAGTAAGACAAAGGATGAACATTTAAAACATTTGGGCATTGTAATGAGGAGGCTACAACAAGAGAAGTTGTTAATCAACATGAAGAAGTGCTCCTTCATGAAGACAAAGCTCATTTATTTGGGTTTTGTCATATCATCAAACGAGTTGAAGATGGATCCTGAGAAGGTGGAAGTGATTAAGAATTGGCCATCACCCAGAAGTGTTTTTGAGGTGAGAATTTTCCATGGACTGGCTAGTTTCTACAGAAAATTCATTAGGAACTTCAGTGGAATTAGCGCAGCAATGATGGACACAGTGAGAAAGCGACACAAGACTTTCCATTGGACAGCAGAGGCTGAGAAAAGCTTCAATCTATTGAAGTGGAGGATCACAGAGCAACCAGTGTTAGTGTTTCCTGATTTTCAGAAGACATTTCAAGTGAAATGTGATGCAAGTGGATATGCTATAGGAGAGGTCTTAAGTCAGGAGGACAGACCGGTTGCATATTTCAGCAAGAAGTTGGATGAAGCAAAGCTGAAATACTCCACGTATGATAAAGAGTTTTATGCCATCATACAGGCATTAAAGAAGTGGAGACATTATTTGATCCCAAAAGAATTTGTATTGTACAGTGACAATCATGCATTGCAGTTTGTAAGTCAACAGGAGAAGTTGAACCAAAAGCATGCAAAATGGGTAGAGTATATGCAGAATTTTACGTTTGTAATTAAACACATTTCAGGAACTGCTAACAAAGTGGTTGATTCTTTGAGCAGGAAATGTTTGCTGTTACAAGAGTTCCGATTCAAAACCTTGGGTTTTGAAAACCTCAGGGATATGTATGCAGGAGATGCAGATTTCGGGGAAGCATACGAGGCAGCTGAGAATCCAGTTCTCAGGGATCGGAGCCCATGGATGGATTACATGATCCAGAATGGATTGTTGTTCAGAGGCAACCAGCTATGCATTCCAAATTGCTCCATGAGGGAGAACCTGTTAAAGGAGAAGCACAGTGGAGGCTTGGCAGGTCACTTTGGTCATGACAAAACATTCGCAAAGCTGAGCGAATCATATTTTTGGCCAGGCATGCGAGCAGATGTCAAAAGGTTTGTTGACAGGTGTTGAAATTGTCAGCATTCGAAGGGAAGAAAGCAGAACGTAGGTTTTTATCAGCCATTGCCTATACCCGAGAGGCCATGGGAAGCAATAAGCATGGATTTTGTATTGGGTTTGCCGAGGACGCAAAGAGGGGTTGATTCCATCTTTGTGGTGGTGGACAGGTTTTCGAAGATGGCACATTTTATTCTGTGTCAGAAGACCAGCGATGCAACCCACATCGCAAACTTGTTTTTCAAATAAATTGTTAGACTTCATGGATTGCCGAGAAGCATAGTCTCGGACAAGGACACCAAATTCATAGGTCATTTTTGGAGGATGCTATGGAAGAAGATAGGAATGAATTTGGCGTTTAGTTCAACATATCATCCACAGACGAATGGGCAAACTGAGGTGGTCAATAGAAGTCTTGGAGACTTGCTGAGAAGCTTGGTGATAGAGCACCATAGCAGCTAGGACAACATATTGCCACAGGCAAAATTTGCGTACAACGATTCGGTGAATCGGAGTACAGGAAAAAGCCCATTCCAGATCGTGTATGGGACACAACCGAGGGGAGTTTCTGAACTCAGGGAGTCAGACCGGGTTGCAACTAGCAGTGCTAGCGCTGAAGAGTTCGCTGAAGCGATGAGAGAACTTCACAGCAAGGTGAAGCAGCGATTGCAAGATTCAAATCAGGAGTACAAGCGCAGAGTAGATTAGCGGAAGAGACAACTTCAGTTTGAAGTTGGTGATGTAGTTCTGGCACACTTGAGAAAGGAAAGGTTCCCAAGGGGGACATATAACAAATTAAAAATGAAGAAAATCGGGCCATGCAGGGTCCTAAAGAAATTTGGAGAAAATGCGTACGAAATTGAATTGTCGGATGGCATCGGGATATCTCCGATATTTAATGTTTCATATTTATACCCATATAGAGCTGGAGAAACAGACATTGCAACTGAGGAACCAGTGATCCAGTGGCAGAAACAATTACCAGTAGCAGAGAAGCCATAGATGGAGTCCATACTGGACAAGAGAGTGGGAAAGAAAACCAGGCGAAAGCAGTATTTTGAGTACCTGGTCAAATGGAAGAATCACCCAATGGAGGATTCCAGCTGGGAGACAGAAGCAAGGATATAGAAGCATGGACAGACTGTGCAGGAGCTCATGGACAGGAGCCCATGAAAATTTTCAAGCTGAGGAGTATGATGCAGGAGCATCGCTCACTCATCAAGCGAGCCAGCACATTGAGAGGAACCAGCTGGACAGCGCCAGCACATATTTTGAAATACTTGGCAGTTGTTGTGCCGCTCTTTAATGAAGTCATTTATAAAGAAGCGCACTTGTATTGTAAAGGGGAATTTGAGCCTTTAAAATCTCGTCCTTAAGTAGATAGGAAAGCATTTAATAGATTTTATGCAGGTAGATAGAATAGTTAAGTCTAGATTAGACACTTTCAGTTTTCGAGAGGAAAACGGATATAGACACCCTCCTTTGTATCATTGTAACATTAGCATTATTCAGAAGCATTTAGAAGAGAAGAGCAAGCAAAGAATCTGTGAAGAACACCCATGTACAGATCTGAGTTAATAGAAGAGAGTCTTTGATTCAATTTCATGGCTGGTGTTGTTTCTCTGTGCATGTTATTTATAAGCTCTTGAATGTTCATTTTCTATCATGTATTTGCTTTGAGATGCTGTGTATGTGATTTCATAGTTGAATTGAAATCTGTGAAGAGGAGGAAATTAGTTTCAATTGTTTCTCTGTTCTGAACCAAGAGATTCCTACAAAGAGTGCAGTGGAATTTGTCCGCAAGGAGTGCGTGACTGCAGGGTTCGGATAGAGGGAACTTTTGTTCTAAGTTCTATGGAGTATAAAAGGGGTTGGTAGAGTCGTGCAGGAGAAGTGTAGGCTGAACTTAAAGTCTCGGTAGTAAATTCTAAGGAGAAGAGAGCAGAGACTACTGTTGCCAGAAATGCACAGAGTCTAAAAGAGTCAACACTTGGAGAGTTGTTGATGGACAAGCACAGGAGTGTGCGCAATCCCTCTGAAAGAATCAGTTTCGACCAGCTCAGGAGGGATAATTCCTTCGTGATATTGTGGAGACGGACCCAGGAGAAGGTTCGAACAGGACAAAGCTTTCGACGGAAGAACTCCTCAAGGAGGAGAAATCGACGGCTAGGTCTCGCAGGAGAGATTCGCAAAGTCATGCCAACCGTCAGATCTCGGAGGAGGTGCATGCTGGTTAAACATAAGCTCGCAAAGGAGGAGTCAGGAATCATCAGGAATTGGCTCATCGGAGTTTGTGTAGGATAGAGTTTGTTGCCTGTCGAAATCGTGAATTGCGATTTCCCGAAGAAATCAGGACCATGGATTCCGAGTTGGACACGTGTCTGAGATCCCGAGATATCGGGGGTTTGACATTCAGGGTTTTCCATTGCAAAGGGTTTGCGACCTTTGAAATCGTGATCATGTGATTCCCGATAGAGCATAGAGAGAAAGAGAGAAGGCGACGTGGCAGGAAGGAAGCGCACGTGCGTATCGGAGTTCGGGGTTTTGGTTAGCACGAGAACCGTGCCCACGAGTTTCGTGATATTGTGAAACCCGATTTCTCGACAAGGAAAAGGGGAGATCGCCGGAAGGAGATTTCTGTGAGTATTGAGGACTCCCGAAAGGAGTGGGAAGAGTTCTTTGACTCTTCGGGCCTGAGGGAAAGAAGGTTGTAGTGGAAGAGGGACGTGCCTTGGGTGGACGTCTTGCATCAAATTTCAATGGCAAATTGGGCATGCTGTGGCAGTTTAGAAGATACTTGTTGTGATATAGTTTTGTTTTAAGTTGTTGGTCATAGGCATAAATAGAGACTTGGGAGATTATTCCCATATTTTTTGTAAACTGTTTTTGATAATTCCCACATGGGTGTTTTACCCTGTGGCCTTTAAATACTTGTTATTTTTTTTTAATGAAATCATCATCACTCTTGGGACAACAAGACTATGGATTTATAATGATACAGACTCGAATGGAAGTGGATCTTTTGTAACAGCTTTAGCTTTCAATTTATCATACTTTCGTTCAGGTTTTGTGCATTTTAATTTGTGATTAAGTCATTGACTACTTTAGATATCAATACTTGTTACAGGTTAATGTGTTGTGATTTAAATTCTATCCATGTCTTATGTATCTCATTTTTAGTACAACAATTACTCTATTTCAATTTAATGAATAAAGGTTTATCTTTTTCGTTAATTGAATTGTTCTGTACAAATCTTTGCACAGGGATTTATCTAACTGCGATGATTTGTAAATTATAAGATTGTTGTCATTTTTTATGTCTTGTTTGTCCTGTCATTTATATTCGAAGAGCACTGTTGCTTCCTATTTACAAGAATCTTGTGGAGAATCTGGTGCGGGTTTCCTCCCACCGAACAACTAAATCAACTATTGTATACAGGACAAACCTGAAGCGTTACTTCAGGTCAGTTTTCTATTTGTTATTTAATAGTTAATTTATTAGTGTTATTTAAGTAGTTTAGATATATATATATATATATATATATAGTTCAGATTTATAGTTAGGATTATTATTTTAATCGTTCAGTTTATAAAGTTTTCATTTTATTTCTTTCTCATAAAATTAAAAAGAAAAATCAAAAAACAATAGTTTTGTTGTCATAGGACAGTTTACAAATGATTTTAGCAGGTTTTCATTTAAAATATGTAATCTGTAAATATTGTACATTTGTGATTAAGATTTAATTATGTTGATAATTGACCATTTAATTTCATAGAATTATTGTTGTATAATATTAGACAATAAACTATATATATGTATTTCAAATTTGTTTATTAGTTTGCTTTAATTGTTGTTTTCATTTAGATTAGTTCCTTTAGTTAGTTTTCTTTCATTTTCCTAGGACTTAGATCGGCCAACGGAGCCACTAAACCCGTCAGGGTGGATCATCCCAAATGGATTGGGTTATTTAGACAACCCCGAACTGGATCCACTCCTACAGTTGGTGAGAGTTCATTTTCGCCCATCAACAAATGGTGCTAGAAGGAGGGCCTGAAATTTATTAATGGCACGAGGCGGTCGTAAGACTCCTCCACCACCCAACCACTCACCTATAGTGACAAGAATCCATTTAAATGACAACATCCCCCCTCAAACAGCAACCACATCAAACGACGATCTATGGATCACAGTTGAACCAGCAACCCCGAATCCTACAGGTGGTGGCGTACAAGAGATTGTTCGCCAATCTCTCTTGAGAACACATAGTGCCTTCGCCCGTTTAAGGAAATCAAATAGGCCTTTGGACCAACCTTTAGATTTCTCTGATATCAGAGAACAACTTGGAGGCACTAACCTCACTTTAAACCCTACAGATCCAATCCTCACTCCTACTACAGGGGGATCTGGAATACCTCCCTCACCACCTCCATCACCCCCTTCTTCTTCTGGAGAAGACTCTTCCGACAAAGGCAGTTCCCCTTCTCAGCCTTCCACACCACCTACACCAATGGCCAACTAGAACAATCCTGCCAGACCTTGGCTCGACCAGGATGCGGTAGCCATACCTGGGGCTCAGCATCCCTTACCCAAACATCTAGAGAAGTGGCTTCCCAAGTTTGACCCTGACTCTAAACAGATTTGCAGAGGATCAAATTTAAAAATTTTATGTTAGCCATTAGACTCTGCAATGTCGAGCATGAAGACATAGTCTGTAGGTTGTTCCCCTACACTTTCGGGGGCAATTCATCTACATGGTATTTTTCCCAACAACCCCATACCATCGTGTCTTGGGAAAAGTTTGAATCCTTCCTTCTGGAAAAGTTCAGAGACGATAAGTCCCCGGAAGTCCTAGTTATGGAGATTTCTAGCTTAAGAATGAACCCACAAGAGAAAATTAAAGACTTTAATCAAAGATTCTTAACACTTAAGAACCGAATCCCTACTGATTCAATGCCTGCCGAGAATCTTATCATAGAATACTATACTAAAGCCTTGCATCAAAGTATAGCCATTTGGGTAAAATGATCTAAGAAAGCCACGTTGTTAGAGGCCTTCGAAGAGGCCAGCCAAATTGAAAAAGACATACTTAGTTTAAAAGACACTACTAGCAACGAAACAGAAACTAGTTCATCTTCCAAAAAGAAGATCGAAATCCTCCCTAGACCTTCTCAAAATAAAACACAACCTAAAAGATTGGATTTAGAAAACCTAACTAAAGTCGTTCAAAAACTTTCAAATCAAGTTATGGATTTGAAAAGGATGGTCGAAGAAGCTTCTTCGAGAAAAGGGCCTTACAAACCCCGTTCAGGAAGCCTTTTCCCACCAACCAACCTAATCCAAATACCGAGGGCCTTAATCTGGAAAGTCTACAATATGCCCTTCAAACAATTCTAGAAGCCCGGGATAACTTGATGCCTCCTGAGATTCCTGAGGAGGTAGTTGAACAAGAGACAGTTGAAGAAGAAGAATCTTCTCCGAACATTTTTGGACACTTCTCGGATAGCATTTTTCAAGCTAACTTTGAGACAGTATATCCCTACAATACTAAGAGTAAGACAACAAACAAACCTTCTCCTGAAAACACTATGACTTTGCCCCCTAAGCAATCTAAACCAGCTGAGACTAAACAGAGTCATGTAAACCCCAACTTAGATTATGATTTAGTTGAATATCTTAAAAAGTTAAGGGCTAACATTTATTTTTATGAGTTATTAAAATTTATGTTTCTGCTACAAAAAAATGTTATAGAACATCGCAGAGAATAGCAAAAATGGTAATTCAAGCAGTAACAAGGTTGTTCAGAACAAAGTTCCTCAGAAGACTTCCGCAAAGAGTAATCTTGATCCTCATGATAAAGGAAGCCTTCCTATAAATAATGTAACAAATGTAGATAAATTAGCTTTAGAAACTGCGAGTAAAAAGCCGCAAGATTCCACACTCGGTACTCACAGAAATGTACCTCCATTTTTGTTAACTTTCGAAATCTTTAATAGAAATGTGCACAATTGTATGGTAGACTCAGGAGCGTCATCCAATGTGATGCCATGGTCTGTATGTCAGAAGATTAACGCTGAATTTGAACCATCCACTTTAAAAATCATCCAACTTGATCGAACTAGTGTAAAAGTCATAGGCGAATTAAGGAATGTGCTTATAAGATTATCGTCTAACCCCAAAGTTCATCAAGTTATTGATATTATTGTTGTAGATATTCCATAAGTTTATGGTTTGTTTCTGAGCAGACACTAGTCAAAGCATCTACACGGTTATTTTGTGACAGATTGGTCTCACCTATGGCTGCCCGAGAACGACAAGCCAAACAAAATCAAGGTAAATCGTGAACGCTACCTTAAGTTCACAGTCACAGATTTGAATGATCCAAATGAACCATTTACACCTTGTGCTGATTCACCCGAAATACAAGGGATGGATACCTTTTTCAGCAATTTCATGGCCGAGACTTTAGCTATCACCAACCCAGAACAACAGTCCGAGATTGTAGCATATGTGCAACCAGCAGCTTCTACGCAATGGTCTCATGCACCCGATAAAAATCAAATTTGGTCTCTTTATTTTGATGGGTCAAAGTACAAAGAAGAAGCTGGTGCAGGTTGTGTTATTATTGATCCCTTGGGTAACAAAACCTTGATTGCATGTAGGCTAGAATTTGAATGTACTAATAACACAGCAAAATCTGAGGATTTTCTGTAGGGCCTCAGAAAAGCTTTAGATATGAACATTCAAAATTTGGCTATCTTTGGCGATTCCAAAATCGTGGTTAGACAGATAAGAGATTCTATCCACTGTCTGTCTCCGCATCTTAAAAGCTACCAATCCGAGGTATGGAATTTAATGAATAAATTTTCTGCTTTCAATATAAATTCTATTCCTAGATTGAATAATTCTAAAACCGATCTATTAGCTAACGTAGCTTCTAAACTCTTTCCTACAGAAGGCTTGTCTCCGAACGCATTCTCCATCGAACTGTTGTTCAAGCCATCCGTTCCCGACAACATCACGAATTGGAGAGTCTTCGATGGCGATCAACATATTATTAGCTTCCTGCATATGGAAGAAACTTTTCAAGGGGCGGTGATTGATGAATGCACTCACGACGACAATTTGTACGATTTCACAGTAATACCAGATCCGAGAACTCCTGAATCTTCATCGGACATGGTAAATTCGATCCCTAAATCTGTAGTTAGATTAGAGAAATTTTACGATCTTCAAGATAAATTCAAAAAATTGGTCAACTGTAAAACCAATAGTTCCTCGTTATCATATGAAAAAGCAAACTTAGGAACTTATGACAATCCACAGTGCATTAATTTAGGGGTGGGGTGTTCTCAACAAGAAAAAGCTGCATTTATTAAAGTGTTTAAAGAATTTAAATATGTTTTTACGTGGACGTATAATGACCTTAAAACTTTCGACCCTAACATCATACAACACGTCATTCCCATGAAACCCCAAACCTTGCCCTTTCAACAAAAATTAAGAAAAATGCACCCTAAGCTCGAACCGACCGTCAAAAAAGAATTAAATAAACTCCTAAATACTAAGATAATTTTCCTAGTTAGGCACACACAATGGGTTTCTAACCTTGTCCCTGTCCGGAAAAAAAGCGGGGAAATCCGACTTTGCGTCGATTTTCGAAACCTTAATAGAGCGTCTCATAAAGACAACTCTCCTGTCCCACCCATGGAATATATCCTTCAACAGGTATCTAGTTCTGAGAGACTATCCTTATTGGATGGTTTTTCAAGGTACAACCAAGTCCTGATGTCTCCTCCAGACCAACTTAAAACTACCTTCCGCACTCCATGGGGCACCTACACTTATCGAAAAATGCCCTTTGGACTGATTAATGTCGGTGCCACTTTCCAGAGAGTGATGGACATCGCTTTCCGAGGCTTAATCAATCAATTCGTCGAATTTTACTTAGATTATGTTACGATATTTTCCAAAAACAAAATCGATCATCTAGCTCATTTAAGAGTTGTTCTACAGCGATGTAAATATGACATTTCTTTGAATCCTAAAAAATCTATCTTCGCAGTAGAACAAGGTAAACTCTTAGGATTTATTGTGTCAAGCAAAGGGATGATTATCAACCCCAAAAGGACTCAAGTCATCTCGAAACTTCCCCCTCCTACATCCAAAAAGTCTATGCAGTCTTTCTTAGGCCAGATAAACTTTGTCAGGAGATTTGTCCCCAGTTTCTCCGAAATGGTCAGACCTTTACAAAATTTAATTAAGAAAGACGCGCAATATCATTGGGGACCCTTAGAAAACCAAGATTTTAATGCACTAAAAAAGGCCATAATAGACGCTCCTTCTCTCATGAGCCCCGAATTTTTCGCAAGACTTCACACTCTACACTTTTGCTTCTGGCTGCTCCTACGTTGCAGTCCTAACTCAAAAGAACGTTGAAAACAATGAAGTACCCATTGCCTTTATGAGCTCTACTTTCAAAGGTGCGGAACTAAATTACCTAGCGGTAGATCAACAAGCCTATGTTGTTTTCAAATAAGTCAAGCACTTCCGATCTTATCTTTTTAAATCCAGGACCAAAGTTATCGTCCTTTACCTAGCCGTCAGGAATCTGTTAGTGAAAAAAGAATTAGGAGAAAAGAGGGTGAACTGGGTTACTTCTTTGCAGGAGTATGACATAGAAATTACCCTAGCTCAGATAGTGAGAGGCCAAGGGTTATGCAAGTTAGTTGCTGATTCGGCAGCAGGACAGCAAGAAGAAAATGATATGTCAAACCTAGGACAACACAATCAAAATGCAATCTGTTGTGCACAAAACTCTGTCAGTTCGTGGTATGACGATATAAAATTCTGTCTTGAACATGGATCAACCCCCCATCACCTGGATCCCACTAAAAGAAGAGCGTTAAGATTAAAATCTGACTCTTTTCATTTGGTTAATGGTATTTTGTTTCGTCAAAATTTTGATGGCATACTAATGCGTTGTCTTGAGAAAGACGAAGCAGAAAAAGTCTTACTAGAATTGCACGCAGGAGAAGCTGGTGGGAATTTTGGTGGTGACACCACTGCCCATAAAGTTTTGAGAGCTGGTTATTACTGGCCCACACTTTTTAGAGACGCCCATGCCTTGTGTCGCAAGTGTATTATTTGTCAAAAAGCATCAAGGCGGATACAGAAACCATCCTTTCCTTTGCAGCCCGTTTCAGTAGACTCCCCTTTTCAACAGTGGGGCCTTGATATTATAGGTCCAATCAATCCGCCATCCTCACAACAGCATAATTTTATTATAATAGCCACAGATTATTTCACTAGGTGGTCTGAAGCTGCCGCATTAAGAACTGTGAATACCAATCAGGTAATTGCCTTTTTAAATTCGAATATTATCACTCGTTTTGGTATCCCTGACTGTTTAGTATTCTATAACGCTTATTATTTTTCATCTCTTGAGATGAGCGAGTTCGCTTTAGAAAAAAGGAATTAAATTGAAGTATTCTGCCAACTATTACCCCCAGGGCAATGGATTGGCAGAATCAACAAATAAGAATTTGATTAAAATAATCAAGAGAACGGTGTATGAAAATCACAAAAAATGGCATAATGCACTGTTAAACGCAATTTGGGCTGATAGGGTAACACCAAAAACTGTTGTAGGTACCTCTCCCTTCTTTCTCGTTTATGGCAGAGAAGCAATTCTACCACCACACATTCTTCTTCCCTCACTACAACTATCATAGAAAATACAAGAAGAGGATTGTCCCCCTTTGGAAAACTGAATTAACACCTTAATGAATCTAGAAGAGGTAAGAGCCTAAGCTAAACGTAAGTTAGATCAGCATCAGCTAGTGGTTAAAAGCTGGTTTGATGCCAACTCTGCCTCTGATAGGAACTTCGAAGTAGGTGATCTTGTCTTGAAATGGGACAAACCACATGAGGGAAAGGGAGAGCACATGAAGTTTCAGAACTTATGGCTTGGATTGTTTTTAATTACTGAGAAACTGGGTCCCAGCTCTTTTCGATTGCAGAATCTAGAGGGACAACCAGACACCTATCTAGTGAATGGCCAAGCTCTGAAAAGATATTTCGCTTGATGACAACCCTTTGTATACTATGTACATATTTTTTCTTTTGTTTTCTTTTCTTTTGCTCTTTTGTTTTTTATTTTTCCTTTACGCTTATCAGGTTTTGGAAATACACATACCTGAATTTTGGAACTGTTCAAACAAGGAAAATAGAAAATTCTTTCACTAAAATGAACGCTAAAAAATTGTATAAACATCAATTATATACTTCTGAAATTTACATCGGTGTTGAGAAAAAACTGTTGTTTGAAAAGAAGTTCATTGATTTCGATCTGTGAGTAAAGCCTTTCACGATCATCTATTATCTTCTTACGCTGCCCCCGTTCCTTAAAGGAATGACTCAGAAGATGTCCCCCTTCCTTAGAAAGTTGGTTCTGTAAATAAACCATCTATGGATCTTAATGAAGGACAGTTTTTTAAAAAAAAAATTATGTTGAGGTCTGTAAAAAATATGCTAAAATATCATAATTTTCAGCGTCACCCCGCTCAATTATATATATTTAAAAAACAAAATAAATCATTAAAAGAGCTGTGGGAAGTGCTTGTAAACCCGTCGAGATGTTGAACAGGTCTGCTGGTAGCAGGAAAATGCATGCATGACGCCAAGACAACTTCGTCGGGGTACTGAACAGGCCCGCTGGCAGCGAAGCAATGTCGGGTATATGAAAATTCGTAAATATGAAACCTCTTGACCTTAAAATGTCCTTTATTCTGATCTGGAACTTCTTGGCAGGATACAGACATTAGAGTGGGTTAAATGGTAACCCTGTCGAGGCTATGGACGCCTGCTGGCAGCAGTGGCCCTGTCAACAGTATTGGAGATTTTATCTTTAATATCGTGGCTCGCTTTTCTTAATACCATTATCAGTTTTCATCCTTTAAGCACTATTGGAATATTTGATCAATGATGATGTTTAAACAATTTTCTGGTTATTTTTGTTGGAATTTTCTTGTTATCATAATCTAAATTTGTTCTTTTGGCAGAGATAACTGCTTCTACTAGTGTTTCGCCATTATTGGCAGCCATTTCGTATTTTTAACCTATCTTTATAAGCTGCCCACACAAGTGTTTTGGAACCCTTGATTTTCATCGCAATCTTTGAATAAAACAACACTATTATTTCGTGCATTTGCACATCTGCCTTTGTTCTTGTTTTCACGACTGCAAGCGTGAAAACTTTGATTTCGAAGTCACATTAAAATTGTCACTAGATTATTATGGTCACTCTTGTCTATGTGCTCATTGCATTTCCAATTTAATTATAGTCGCACAGTTGGAAAGACTCCAATATCTTTACTCATTTGGCATTCTTTTGTTGTTAATATGATTTCATTTTTATAAGATTGTGATGATATTATAATGACTGTCATTGAGTCCTTAATACATTGGTAGTTTGATGTTCTATAGTCTTTCATTGAATTCCTTGGCGCATTGGTTTCATGAAAACACATTGACATTGTAGTTAGACCCTTGGTGCAATCATTTCATACAACACATATTTGTTATGATCAAACCCTTGGTGTTGATTTCGAAGCATTGTTTTGATTTTAAAACCATGCAAACACTATTGCTTGTGCAAATTTTTGGATCAACTTACCATAGTTTTCGTTAATTGTTTGGATGTCATTACTTTTAACACATTGCAATAGTGATTTGAATCACCATATACACCGTCAGTTGTACATTTGGATATGACTGCTTTGCATGGGTTGATTTCGTTCCACCACCTTCGCACACTCGAGCATTAATGCCTCCCTTCTATCCCGGGTCACCTCTGTTGGTTTTTGGGGAATCCTGTGAGCTATTGATCCTACGTATACCCTGTCCAAACCCTTGAGAGTTTACCCTGCCCACTCTGTATTCTGTTCTATGGCACCTGTGGTGCGCATAGAACCAAATGGTATCCAAACTCTGCTACTATTCGACAATGCTCGTGAGGATTTGGAAAATAATGGTTGGCTGGTGTTTATCCAAATATTTGAGGGTTTCAACCTTTCGGTTGCCCAACAGTTCACCCTCACCTTCGACGGATGCAGGGATAAGGCCGGAGACATACAACTCGAGATAAATGAAGAATTCCTAAGCTCAGCTACAGGACTACCAACTACAGGGAAAATATGGTTTAAAAATTCCAAAGTAGACGAGGTGCCATGGCTGCTCCTATTCACATCAAGAAAGATTGTTAGTTGCGATAGAGGTATGCTTGTCACTACCCTCAAACCCAGGTGGCACGATCTTTTGGCAATTGTTAAGCAGTTTGTGACCTGCGAAGGTCATTATGGCTTGGTATTTCTGCATCATCTTCGGTTATTGATGAATTTTATAGAATACCCTCTGAATATGCCACATTATCTTTTGCATAGTCTATACAAGATGTCCAAACAATTCAAGTGTGAGAAGGTTGATAGCATCCTTTTCCATCACTGCTTGATCAAAGTCATTATTGTTCATCATTTGAGCCTTAGTGGTGACTGTTGGCAAGTCTTCCTATTAAGGAATGGCTTTGCCACCCCTGAGTGTGTTCTAATGGATAAATATGTGGTCACTGAAACATTGGTTGAGCCAGCCATGCCACCTCCTACCCTTTTACCCCCTGTCAAACCCTCGAATTGCCCCGACATGGAACTACCCGATACCATGTCCAACCCGTGTCCTAAAGACAATACCAAGGCCATCAACAGGCATGTGAGGAAGAAAGGCAAAGGTGATACTGTTGTCAACAGTAAGGGAAAGAAAAATGTACGATGGATATCAGGATGTGCTCAGAACAAGCCCAAGAAGAGCACCGACCAAAAACTTATCGTCTTGAGAGAGGATTCAGACTCAGAGATCAAACGTTTCCTAGCTGAGGAATACCCCTACTCTCATGGCCTCTACTCTTTGGAACCCTATGACTATGTTTCCAACTTACCTCCGTGCCTCAAGAACGACCCTAACTACCCGAGAATTAAGCTTCACAATCAAACCCCTGGTAACTTGAAAGAACCCTCGCCTGTGATGCCAAAGCTCGATCAATCACCATGTATCCAATGCAGTTCCTGGCTTGAACGTTATTACATGGATTTTCCCCTATTGCAATCTAAGATTAAATCATTAGAGGAACGAGTTACTGTGCTATCAAAGGAGAACGATAGGCTACAAGAAAACGAGAAGAAACAAAAAACCACTGGTTCAATTGTCTTCAGGAATGTCGAGGCAGGAACGGCCTTTGTCAATTCAAAGTTATCATGATCGAAGCATTTTCTTACTACCCAGGTATGTATTTCAACATCGATTTTGTTTTATGAGTTGGTTTGAATTAATATAACCGATTGGGTTTGCTTTCAATTAGTTATGTTCATTTTAATAGATTCAAAATGATTCTGTTATTTTCGAATTACCAAAAATGATTTCGTTATGAATCATGCACAGAAGATTTGTTTGCTAAATTCTGACACAGCTATGATTTGGTTAATGCAATTTTGTTGTTCTTAGATTAGTATAAACGATTGATTTGTTTTCGATTCTGTTTGATTTTCTTTTGAAACAATTCTGTACATTCGAATTAGGGTAGTCGATTGGGTTTTCTTTCGTTTAGTTCTGTTTGAATAGATTCAAGAAACGATTTTGTTTCGTTTTGAATTATGATGGCATTCGACCTGTATAAATGATTTGTTTGCTAAAATTGTGTAGCTATGTTTTGATTGATACGATTTTGCATTAGTATAAATGATTGTGTCGGCCCCGAGTTAGTTCGATTCATTTATGTTTGGTTTGATTTGCAAACAATGTTGCGTGCCTTGAATTAGCATAATTATTTGTATGAGTTGGATTAGTATCAAAGACAGATTCGATACGGCTTTGTTAGTTTGGATTTAAAAACGATTATGTTGAGTGTTGGATTGACATGTTATGTCTATATTGAGGTTTGCTTGATATTCATTTTGGGTTTGTTTCGATTGAAATAGATTCAAACATGATTTTGTTTGCTCTCAATTAGCATAGAAGTTTTGGTTTAAATGATTCTCTTTATTTTCAATTAGCAATTAAAGATTTGTTTAATAGTTCGAATATATTTCTTTTAGTTTTGGATTGATTTAAAATGGTCCTATTTTCAAATTAGACCAGCTATAGAATCGTGAGATTCTGTAGCTAGTCTTAAAATTTAGATTTTTGTTAATTTTACCAATAAAACATTATCTAAACTTGTCTATTCTTGTCCACCTGCAAGTACCTACGAATTTCAATGGAAAATTGGGCATGTTGTGGTAGTTTAGAAGATACTTGTTGTGATATAGTTTTGTTTTAAGTTGTTGGTCATAGGCAGAAATAGAGACTTGGGAGATTATTCCCAGATTTTTTGTAAACTGTTTTTGATAATTCCCACAGGGGTGTTTTACCCTGTGGCCTTTAAATACTTGTTATTTTTTTGTAATGAAATCATCATCACTGTTGGGACAACAAGACTATGGATTTATAATGATACAGACTCAAATGGAAGTGGATCTTTTGTAACAGCTTTAGCTTTCAATTTATGATACTTTCATTCAGGTTTTGTGCATTTTAATTTGTGATTAAGTCATTGACTACTTTAGATATAAAGACTTGTTACAGGTTAATGCGTTGTGATTTAAATTATTTCCATGTCTTATGTATCTCAGTTTTAGTACAACAATTACTCTATTTTAATTTAATGAATAAAGGTTTATCTTTTTCGTTAATTGAACTGTTCTGTACAAATCTTTGCACAAGGATTTATCTAACTGCGATGATTTGTAAATTATAAGATTGCTATCATTTTTTATGTCTTGTTTGTCCTATCATTTATATTTAAAGAGCACTGTTGCTTCCTATTTACGAGAATCTTGTGGAGAATATGGTGCAGGTTTCCTCCCACCGAACAGCTAAATCAACTATTGTA
Organism: Picea sitchensis; assembly: GCA_010110895.2. NCBI lineage: Eukaryota > Viridiplantae > Streptophyta > Pinopsida > Pinales > Pinaceae > Picea > Picea sitchensis. Next base: position 107,094 of record SNQJ01S0048206.1, on the reverse strand, counting down.
TACAGGACAAACCTGAAGCGTTACTTCAGGTCAGTTTTCTATTTGTTATTTAATAGTTAATTTATTAGTGTTATT
>SNQJ01S0048206.1:83969-107009 GCA_010110895.2 Picea sitchensis | reverse complement strand
TAGGACAGTTTACAAATGATTTTAGCAGGTTTTCATTTAAAATCTGTAATCTGTAAATATTGTACAGTTGTGATTAGGATTTAATTCTGTTGATAATTGAACATTTAATTTCATAGAATTATTGTTGTATAATATTAGACAATAAACTGTATATATGTATTTCAGATTTGTTTATTAGTTTGCTTTAATTGTTGTTTTCATTTAGATTAGTTCCTTTAGTTAGTTTTCTTTCATTTTCCTAGGACTTAGATCGGCCAACGGAGCCGCTAAACCCATTGGGGTGGATCATCCCAAACAACTTGGGTTATTTAGATAACCCTGGACCGGATCCACTCCTCCAGTTGGCGAGCGTTCATTTTTGCCCGTTAACAATACGTGATGGAACAACAGAAGCATTGGGAAGAGTTATTGTCACTGGTAGAGTTTGCATACAGCAACAACTATCAAAGAACCATTAAGATGGTGCCATTTGAGTTTCTTTACAGGAAACCATGTCAGGCACCTTTGAGTTGGGATCATCTTGAGGATAGGGTCCTGGTAGGACCGGAAGAGATCCAAAAAATGGAAGAGAAAATGAAAATTATAAGAAAAAGGATCAAGGAAGCGCAGTGCCGATAGAAGAGTTATGTCGATGTGCATCGCACTGACCATAGTTATGAAGTTGGCGATCGAGTCTTGTTGGACCTTGACCAAATTTTGAGGATCCTTGGTCATGTTTGACCTATTTTTGGGACTTTAGCAGGATGTCGAAGGCAGAGCACAAGTCAAAGTGGAGATCGCGGGATCTCGGACCCTTTTTAGGTATTTTTGGGTTTTGGGCTTATGTAACGGGTATGGGGATGTTTTCCCATGGGTTTACCCAAGCTTAGGCCTATTTTTAATGTATAAATAGAATTCTAGGCAATGTGAGACTAGGGGGAGGAGAGAAAAGAAGAAAAGAAAAGGGCTAAGTACAAGTAATGGTTGTAAGTGCTCTTTGCATGCTGTGGGGGACTTGAAAGGTTGAGTGCAAGTGATTGTAAGAGACTGTATGTAGGATTTGTGTTGTAATATATATTGAGGAAGGAAAATATTGCGAAGAGTGCGCATACCTCATGTCCTTTGCGGAGTTGATCTTGAGGCTCTGTGCATGTAAGAAGATTGAAAGAAGCTAATAAAGAAGACAAGGAGTTGTTGGACGTAGCCTCAGGGTGGGGGTGAACCACGTATATCCTGTGTTGTGAATGCTTTGTTCTTTATGGTTGCTCTCTTTTTTATATGATTAAATTCTTAGTGCATTGTTAGATGATAGATGAATCTAATATGGTATCTTAGTGTTAGATAATGTGCATGAATGCTAGATTTGATCTATGTTAGTATGGCTAGTGCTTGAATCTATTGAATCTATGGGAACGTTGCGCTGATTTATTACTAGGGTTTAACTGCATTGTAAACTAAGACTGGATATTGATGAACTATAATTGTTGAGTTCTTTGTTGAAGTGTTACAATCACAGATCTGTGTCCCAACTAAGATTGCAGACACTGGAGTCCTACAACCATGCCTACCTCTGCCTCGGGTGAGACTTCATATGCTTCGTAGGTGTTGTCGAAAGGGTCGGTAGTTAGGGTTTTGTTGGTGCGTTGTTGTAGCATTGAACCTCGGGTCTTCCCCTATGCCAACAAGTCTTCTTACGGGTGAAACTTCACAAGAGTTCGATCAAGTTTGGAAAGGGTGCTAAAATCTCTCCTAGAAAGGGGGAATGAAGAAAAATCAAATTTAGAATTTAAAGGAGAAATAAATTATCTAAAAATTAATTACTAATATGTGCAAAGACATGCTAATTTTGAACTTAGAGAGAAAATGGAAATTAAATGCAAAAGGAATGTGGAACATAGAAAGGAATCTAGTCTATATAACTTTCCTAATTATAACTCAACTAAGATTTAAGAAAAGCGTCAATCATTAAAGGAATTTGAGGGAATAAAGGGACATCAAGGAGCATTTTTAGGAATGCTTTTAGGTGGGTGAGGGAAATTGGCAAATTAATTTAATTAATTAAATGAATTTCTGGTGCAACTAAGGGATCGGGTGAAAAGTGTACGGGGTAGAGCTTTTCCCAATTAATTTTTAATAAAACGAATTTAACATGCAAATGGGAAGTTTCACTAAGAAGAACTCTATAAAAGTAATGGGGGAGATGAGGAAGGGATCACGACTCGTATGTGTAAGGTTATGATGTCGTATTTTTCTTGACTGATTTTTCTTGTGGGAGTTGGGATACCCAACTCAAATAGAGAGTGGTATCTCGACCTTGCGAGGCGAGCTGGGAGCTATCTTTCTTTGGTTGTGTGCATGGCCCCTTTGCAACTCGGGGGGCTCAGGGGGAATAAGAGTACCCCTAGAATTGGCGGGGAGGTATCAGTGAGGTCTCAGCAGTTAGCAAGCATGAGTTAGACAAAGCACAAGCGCAGGACAACCACTTCAGATTTTACACCTTTGGTTACGGTACACGTGTTAAATTTGCATTAAAAGTAGTTTAAAAATTGTATGTGAATTTATATGTTGATAAAAATTGTAATGGTTCCCTGAAGATGGATGTGTGTGAACTTTTCTTGTTGATCTAATAATGAAGAGGCCCGTGGTGTAATTTAAAAGCTTGTGTTTTTCCCTTCAATATCGTTGTGTCCTACTTACTCTTTGTGCTTGAGTGTTTTACCTCTTATTCGCTCAGCTTGTAAAACTCAATTTCTATCTCTGCTCTCTGGATTCTTTTATATATCTCTACGCCTTATTATTTTTGCTCAGTAATTAGCTTGTGATTTAGATGCATTTTTCTCCATGACGTTTTTTCTTATCTCCATAATTTTGTCTTAGCGTTTTTTTTTACTTGATCTTACACAGCAAAAAAAAAGGGATCGTGTTGCCTTGCGTGAGAGAGTCTCAATGATTTTTTTTCTTTTTGTGTGCGCGAATGGTCTTCCTTATGGGTGCCTCCCTTGTTCAATGCTTGGGGCTTATCTCGAGCGTTGGGCTTGTGTTGTTGGTGTCGAGCATTGTGCTTATGTTTTTTGGTATTGGCTTGTGATGTGACTTGTGGAATTGATGCTTAGTTTGGAAACTTGTAGTTCGGGTCCACCAATTTTTTTTTAAGAAGAGGCATGGCATCTTGTTGTTTTTTTTTACACAGCAAAAAAAAATGTGATAGGCAGCGTGTGAGAGGGAGGAGAGGCCTAGAGTTGTTCTCTTTTTACACAACAAAAATGTGATAGCCAACGCATGGGAGAGAGGAGAATTGTTGTTGTTTAAAACTGCTCTCACCCAACAAAACTGTGAAATCCATGTGTGTGTGAGGTAGAGGAGACCTGACATCATTTTGTATGAGTTGTTATGTAGTTTAATTTTTTGTTACAACCTTGTGATTTTACGCGGTGGTTTCCATTCAAGAGATGCTTGGAAACCCTTGGCATTCCTTCCTCATCTTTGCGTTTCTGGAGGGGAGTCCTTCTCTACACCTTCCCATTTTTATATTCTCTGCATTTTTCTCTAGATACCTATCCCTTGGTCTTCCTTGCATTTTTACCCACTCAACTTATTACTTCTGCACTCAGAATTTGGCGCCTAGTCCGTGGGGAAAGAAAGCATGCGCTTTCACCCCAGTTCTCCATGATTTTCCAGTGAAATTCGTGATGATTTTTCCCACCAGAGGCCGTGCCATTGTCCAGCGTGATTGGTTTTCATTGTCTATGTTTTCCAAAACCCTCAATGGAGTGATCTTCCTAGAGACTGCTCACCCAGATCGTGGTAATTAATATTTTACAGTTGACGCAAACCCTGCCCCCTTCTCCTTCTCCTTCGAGGCTTCTCGACCTCCTGGTCTAGGATATTTCAAGTCACTGAATCGAATGGTTCATCAGGCCCCTAATGGGAACAAATTTAACTTGACACAAGACCTTTACTTTCTCGGTGCAAGTTTTGTGGCACCTGCAGACCCTCTCCTTAGCACTTTTCAAATCTTAATGCCAACAGACTCTATCTCTCTATGCTAGGATTTCCCCCATTGAAGTGACCATGGACTATAACCGTGGGCTATATCCCTTCATGACTCCATGCTTCAGAACCTTCACGAGCTAATTTCTCCCTTTTCCCCAATTCCCAAATCGATGAATTCTTCGGGACTAAATCTGTGGTCCACATTCTCCTTACGATCAACGGTTGAGATCGAATCGCGAGTTCAAACTTCGTTAGTCCTCTCTTCTCCCAACTCTTCTACTCCCAATTTGTGAATCATCGAAGTGTTGATTTCTCAACATGCGTCCTATCTCAATGGACGACTAAGATTACTTTGTCTCTTAGCTCTTCAGGTATTCTCCTCTCGACTTTTCTCTGAAGGGTTCCTCCTCTGAAATACGTGGATCTCTACCATGTGTCCTTCCATATCCGACGACTTGGATTCAAATATCTCTTCGTTACTTTGTGAATATCCTTGTTTTCTCTTGGTAAACCTCCCGAAGTTCCTACTCCCAAACTTATCGATCTTTTGCCACCTGTCTCCTCCAATGATGGACGATTTCACTGTCTTCGGGACTTCGGCAAGTCCTCAAACCCTTTTCACAGTTAGGTAAAATTCCTCCTTTGAGACTTAGGCTATTCTCAAACTTCTTATGCACTCCTTACAGAATTATGCGTGAATCCTTCTACGACTTTGCTCGGTTTGAAAACCTTTGTGGTTCCCTATTCCTCTATGAACTTTCTCGTGCCCTCCTGGAAACTTTTCATTCTTCCTCTTGAGCTTGTAATATGGACTTACAGTCTCCTGAGTGCACTCCTTGTGCTCGACTAAGATTCTCGATGGCTTCTCCCTTAGCCTATCTGAGCATCTTAAGGCATCTCCTTTCCTTTGTCGATGCACTCTTGCAAAGCCTTCCTTCCTTAGAGTGTTCAACAACCCTGGGACTCTCTTAAGGATTCCAACACTTTAGAATGTGTTTTTCTTATACGCTTTTGTACTTTCTCTATGCCCTCCTAGAAATTCGTTTTAGAGTGTTCAGTAACTCTAGACTGTGTTTCCTCCTATAGAGTCTTTCTTTCCAAGGTACCCAACCTCCTTGAAATTTCCTCCCAAGTCTGTGAAATATCATGGTATTCCCTCCTGGCAACTTCTCTTCTAACTCCACTGAGTTCATACATGCACTCCTTGCGTTGGCTCACAAATTTTCCACCCTCTATCGAACACTCCTTTCACTTAGCTTAGAGAACCAGAATTAATTCAACACCCTTACAGATAGAAAACTATATCTCTATCCCTGCAGATGATTTCTAACATTCATCTACAATTCAAATGCATATAGATGACATTCATAACACAACATCCATTTCACAGAAATTGATAATAGGAAAAAATGTCATTTTCTATTAATGGCAGAATGTTCATTACAATAGTGGAGTCTGAGCTACAACTGAGTCTCGGCTCTCTGTGTTTTTCTCCCTACACACACCTACCTCCTATGCATTTCTCCTCCTTGATAAATCTATCTTATCTAACCCCTTCTACTGGAAACAATACAAATATTTATACAAGAGGGGCTTGACGAGCTTCCCTCCAAGCTAATCTAGTGGTGTCAAATCACCATTCAAAATGCCTGTCTAATGGGAAAATTACAATGATGGAAATCCACTCCAAATCGGATGAAAATCCCTCCTACTGTCAACCACTTAATGGCAACCTTATCTCCAGCTTGTGCGAAGGCACAACTTGGCTCTTCCATCCTATCTACATTAATTTTTTGGATCACACCTCATATTCTCGAAGGAAAAATGAGAGGGTGGCACCTCTTCCTTCCTTGAATGCGCACCACGCGTGCTAATCGACTGGCGTGTGCTAAGGTGGAGCGATTATCCTACATCAACAGTTCCTTTTCCACTCTTCCAACGACTTAGTTAAGAGTTGTTTGAAAAGGAATATGCTTCTTAATGTTATTATGGGGTTTAAGTTTTCACTCTCTTTTTGTTGTTTCCATTTTTATTTGCCTGGTGCCTTCGCTTCAAATGTCTAAATCGTATTACTGTAATGCTTAATTTTCTATTATTAAAAGTATTGATTGGTGTTTCCATTCAACGAGTTTACTTTTACTATCTTTAAAATGAGTTAGGCGATAAGGAATTTTGATAGAAATAAAACACCTTTATGAATTTATAGTTCTATTTATTTAAATGAATGAGGTGACCAAAATTTTAGTAGAAATAAAATCACCTTTATTGATTTAGGATTTTATATGTTTAAATGATTTTTTGTAGAATTACGACACCTCTCCTAATTTATAATTTAGACCACTATCGAGGCAAGAATAAATAGAATTCCTAAAAAGAGAAAACCCTTTTGTTTATAATCTTAACTATCTTTATATGCCCATCTATTTAAATTTTAATATAGACCTTTATGTGTGCAATATTGAAAGCAGCATTACAAATGGAAAAATGAATGGAGAATTATTGGATTCATAGTTATGTATCCCTTTTGGTTTTAATTGATTAATTAAGTGTATGATCTCTTGTGCCTCAATTTAAGGGGATGTATAATTTAAGGTCGTTGATTAATTGAGTACTTAGAATAACTTGCACACCATTAATAACGCTAATCAAGTGATAATGATTGGGTTCAAATTTGTTTCCTATTGTGCCTTGGAATAAAACTAATGATTCTCTTACGCCTTGAGATTTAATGTGGTTAGATTACTTGCACCTATATTGTAATGCATGATGTTAGATTTCTTGCGCAATGGATGTTATGTCATAAATGAAAGTTATAGATGTTATATTTCTTGTGCAATTGGATTTATGTAATGATGATGGATTTAGTGTCAGACTTCTTGCGCAATGGATGTTATGTCATAAATGATAGTTGTAGATGTTATATTTCTTGCTCATTTGGATTTTTGTTTAGAGCTCAAACTTCTTGCGCTTATGGATTTTATGTCATGTATAATGGTTTAGAATTTGTTTATCTTATGCCTTGGATCATGTTGATGAATAGGTGTTAGTATTTCTTGAGCCATGGACTATGTTGAAGCGTAAGTGTATACACCTTAGTTTACTAATGCACTTATCACAATGTTGATGTATGATTTCCTTATGATTGAATTATTTGTGCACAATGATCAATAAGTGAATATGTTAATCTGGAAAATGGATCATGTGCTTACCTTGAAAATGATGTTGACTATTGTAATTTGATGATTGACTTAATCGTGCACCTGGAATTTAAGTGGATATTTGTTTGCGCATTAAAATTTAATAAGTAGATTATTTGCAACTTCGATTATGTCATTATTGGATTGATTTAGTATTTAAGTTCTCCTGCGCCATGGAATTTTATGTTACATGTGTTGGTTTATTAGAATGCTATTGCTCCTTCAAGATCGTTGATGATGATGATTTAGCTTAGTCATATTGGACTTGATTGTGTGGGTGGGATGTAGACACCCCCTTATTCCTCAGAACAATCACCATCCTTTAGACCTTAAATGGTTAATATCAACTGGAACCTAGGCTTGAGTGTTTCTTATGTGTCTTGGAGGTCTTAACCTTGCAGCGTATGTTGGGGATGGTAGTATCTTATGTCATTTTCATATTGTCTATATGATCCTTAAGTAGTGTTATGTTATCATATGTTTTCTTAGTAATATCTAATGATGGTCCTTATGATATGCATTGAATGTTTAAGATCTGTATTGTTATTCTTCATTATTAATTGTAGAATGCAATGATTTTGGGTTGCTGATGATTAACGCGTTAATACTTCAATATGTGTTTCATGGTTCATGATGATGATGTGTCGGTATTGTTGTAAATGATTATTAATGAATTAATCTTGTTTCATTATTATATGTGAATGATGTGTTCATGATGTTTCCTTTTTGTGTGATGTTAGCTTTCTAATGCAGCAATTAAATAAATAAATAAAATTACTTGTTGTACGTCTCTTTTGTGATCGTAACGGTGGGTCGTTATACTTTTGTTTCCCTATCCTGCCACCCTGAAATATAAGTGTATACCAAAATGCCACTACCAAAATCAATGCCACAGTCAACCTGTCATTGTCAACCAACTTGTCACTGTCATTGTCACATCAACCAACATGTCATTTTCATTGTTACATCAACCAAATTGTCATTGTCACTATCACATCAACTTGTAACCTGTCAACATGTCACTGTCACTATACCATCAACCTGTAACTGATCATCAACATGTGATATACCAAAACCTATACCATACCATGCATCAAATTTGTACCAACAACTGTAATATAACATGCCTCAATCATGTACCATAAGATATGCCAAATATAGATACCATAACATTAATGATGAGTAGCTAATAATGTACCATGTACTACAACATCAATCATGTATAAAACCTATACCATACACCATATCATCGATCATGTATAGACTTGTACACAATCATCGATGAAGTTCCTCAAATGTCAAAGCATGTGCCTCATGCATATGCCGCCATATACCAAGTGTATACCTCAACCATATACCAAAATCTCAAAGATATGTCATATATCAAACCAAATGAAAGAGTATGCCTCACTCAACCATGTAGCCAATATGTACCTCAACCAAGTCCCAATTCCTCAACAATATGGCAAGCATGTCTCAATCATGTACCATAGACAAAGCAACAATTAACCCTCAAATCATACACATAAACATACCTGTAGTCATGTATCTGACCTAATACAAGATTTTACAGACCTGTACCCTTTATTCATTCTTCAACAACCTGGCACTAACATACTCCCAATTCTATCTTGTCCTCGCGGTACTAAGACCTCTTATCACACAAGGCCTTGCATGACATGCACTAGGTAACCCGCGGGGATGCCTCACGGAACACTAACTATCTGACCTGCGAAGTTCAACCAAATTAGGGTTTTCTCATAAATACCCCCTCTCATTTGTAATCCTGAAACTCCTCCACTTCTCACACTTTCGATGCCTCAGATTTCACCGTCGCAAACTTTCCAAAAGATCACTTGCTCACTTAGAGATATTCAATATAATGTATGAGTGAATATACTTGTGAGATACTTTTTGAGGTGTATATATACTTTTTCTAAGTAACCTCTCTCCTTAATTTTAGGGCTTCTAGTCCTTTCTTGTTACAACCACTTTACCCTTTCATTAATTGGATTGTAACCAACTAGGGGATTCTTAACCATTCTTTTGGGATTCTAACTTCACAAAGCCATAACTCCTCAAATATGTGGAACCACATGTCATGCCACCTATCAATGGAAATCGAATGACGAGGAATATCCATCCATGAGTGGGTTACCTACATTTACATTATTCTTCATGACCTTTTTCCTTGATCAAATTAGGGTTCCATAACCATACCTTTGGGGATACCTAACTTCTTCAAGGGTTGACATCAATGAAAACCAATATTTCAACAATATCCCCTTTTGGAATTGATGGAAACACGAATGGCATGGAAATAATCATGCTCCTACTTGTGCTCCCCCTGTGACCATTTCTCCCCCTATGGCCAATGCTCCCCCTCTCATCATGCATATATTCTTTTTCTATGTTTCCATGCCTTTGTTCTCTCTCTCCCCCTTTGAAATAAATGGAAAAGGGTAATTCTCCTTGGGGTTTCTCCCCCTGTCTACAAGCCTCTGCTTTCTCTTCATGGTACTTCCTCATGTAAATATTTGATGTATATGAAAAACATTCAAAAGATTCTTTACTTGGATTATTCATGTCTTTTTCTCCTCTCTCCCTATCTTACTATTCTTGATGCCATGTGGATAACTGTGAGGCATAAACTAATCCAATTTTTTCTCAAAGATACTCAAAGCTCTCCCTTAGAAGAGGTTTGGTGAAGATATATGCAATCTTCTCTTTTGTCCCAATGTACTCTAGCTTGATTTTCTTCTTTGTAACTTGTTCCCGTAGAAAGTGAAACTTGATTTGAATGTGCTTTTTCTTGGAATGCATTACTAGATTCTTATATATATTGATAGCACTGGTGTTATCACAGAGTATCAAAATAGGCTCGTCATATTCCACTTGTATATCCTGTAAGGTCTACTTCATCCAGAGAACTTGAGTGCAACATGTTGGCGCTGCAATATATTCTGCTTCTGTCGTGGAGAATGATACATATGATTATTTCTTGCTCAACCATGATACCATACACTCACCTAAGTAGAAATTAGATCCACCTGTACTTTTTCTATCGTCAATGCTACCTGCCCAATTTTCATCTGTGTAGGCAACCAAAGATAGATAATTCCCATTTGGATACCATAATCCAAAATATTGTGTTGCCTTGAGATATCTAAATATTCTCTTTACTTCCATCACATGTGTTTCTTTCATTGTTGCTTGAAATCATGCAACCTATCAAATTACTTGCAACACATTCGGCCTTGACACTGTCACATAGATTAAGGTGCCAATCATTGATCTTTAGAGTCTCTGATATGCATCCTTTGATTCATCATCCTTGCTCAACTTGTAACTAGTTTTCATATGAGTGCTTACGGGTTTACAATCATCCATTCCAAATTTCTTTAGAATTTCTCTAATGTACTTGGTCTGGGATATGAAAATACCTTATCACGTTGACATATATGTAATCCCAAAAATACAATTAAATCACCAAGTAAATACATTTCAAACTCATTATGCATGTCTTTGGAAAAATTATGACTCATCCTATCATCATCGCTTCCAAAGATAATATCATCCACATAAACTTAAATTATCAATATATTGTCTTGATCCACATTTATGTAGAGATTTTTGTTTGCATTTCCCTTCCTAAATCCTTGCTAATGTAAGAACCTGTCCAATCTTGAATACCATGCTTTGGGGCCCTTATTGAGTCCATAAAATGATTTCTTCAACCTACAAACATATTCTTCCTTTTTTGATAGTAGAAACCATTCAATTTGTTCGATGTAGACTTCTTCTTCTTCTAATTCTACATTTAGAAAGGTTGATTTTACATCCATATGATATACCTTGATTCTTTTATAACATGCATAAGCTAAGATCAATATGATTTCTTCCATCCTGGAAACTGGGACAAATGTCTCTTCAAAATATATACCTTCAATTTGAGTATAACCTTTGCATACTAACTTTTCTTTGTTTCTGGCTACCTGTCCATCCTCATTCAGTTTGTTTATGAAAATCCACTTTGTACCAATCATGTTCTTTTTCTTCGGTCTTGGAACCAGTTTCCAAGTGTAATTATTCTCTATATGAATCAATTTTTCATCCATAGCCTTGACCCAATGTTCATCATTGTTGGCTTCTTCAAAAATGCTTGGTTCAACTACAGATAACAATGCTAGATGCCTTTGTTCTGGTGAACATATTCTTCTTCGGGTTTCATCTCCTACATATTTATTCCCAATGATCTGTTATGGTGGATGATTTTACTACACTCATCGTCTAGGTGTCTTGGGAGGTATTTTTTTCTCATATTCCTCTTGATTTTCTTTTGTCTACTCTTCTTCTTCTTCTGCTGCTTCTACTACTACTACTACTACTCTTAGGCCTTCTTTGTTACCCTGCTCTTCTAAATCTTTTCTTATTTCTTCGGTCTTTCGTTCATATTTTTTGTCAATTGTTATATTTATGTTTTTCACTATTTTGTTAGTCTTGGACTGAAGCATTTGTATTCTTTGATTTTTCTTGAATACCTAACTAGTATGCACTTATAAACTCAGGAGTCAAATTTTCCAATCCTGCCATCTTCTCTTTTGATATAGCATTTTCTTCCAAATACTCTAAAATGATTCACATTTGTCGTTCTTCCTTTCCATAACTCGTAGGGAGTTTTATGATTGTTACTTTTGAGCATTCATCTATTTAGGATATGAATTGTTGTATGTACTGCTTGTGCCCAAAAGATGTCACTCAACTTGGAATATTTCAACATGGTTTTGGCCATTTCTTGTACTGTTATGTTCTTCATTTCGACAACTCCATTTTGTTGAGGTGTCCTGGCTGCTGATAACTATCTTTTTATTCTATGTTCACCACAAAAATCCATGAATTCCTTTGATGTAAACTCTCCTCCATTTTTTGATCTCAAACACTTGATTCTCAAATCCATCTGACTTCTTCCTGAGAAATAAAACTGCAGTCATTCTTGTATAGTTATCAACCAGTAGCATAAAATATTGTTCGTCATTTAATCCCTTCATTTTGGTGGGTCCACATAGGTCAGTATGTACAATATCCAATGGTTTTTTCTTGAATTACTCCTTTCATTTGAACTTGGCCCTAGTTTGCTTTCCTTGTAGACAATGCTCACATAAAGTATTTACTGGCTTTGAAATCTCATACATTTCTTTTACTGCTTCCTTTCTGTTTATTTTGACAAGGTTATCAAAATTCATGTGACCCATTCTTCTATGCTAGAGCCAACTTTCATTTTCCTTTCCTAAGAAACATTTTTCCTTTCCAATTTAATTCAAGAAAAATATGTTGTTTAGGGTTCCTATAGCTGTAGCCACCAACTTTCATGATCCTTCTTTCCTTATCTCACATTTTTCTAAGTGAAACAAAAGTTTGTGTCCTTTATCACACATTTGACTTACACTTAGTAGATTGTTCTTCATATATTTGACCAGTAGAGTTTTTTCTTCCTTGGCATCTTTGTTTCCAAGATTGACTGTGCCTTTACCTAAAATTATGGCTAAGTTATCATTTCCAAATGAAACTGATCCATCATGTTCCTTCTTCAAGGTCAAAAACCCATTCTTGTCACATGTCATATGCTTCAAAAAAAAATTGTAACCATACCACCCACTTTTATTGTGTTGAGCTTGTATAGAAAGTGAGCATTCTTCAGTGTTGAATTGATCGTACTTCCTTCTCCATATCCTTTGTGGTTCTTGTTTGATATTTTTCTTTTGTTCCCTTGGAGGAACAGTCAGTCTACAATCTTTGGCCATGTGTCCAAAATTGTTGCACGTGTAGCACTCTACTTCATTACTCAGTGAACCAAAACTGTTGTGATTTATATTATGTTCTTCATGTGACTTTCTAGTGTAGTTGTTGTTAGAATAGCCTTCATATTTGATTATGTTCATGGAATAGTCTCTATAGTTTGCATCTTTGTGTCCAAAATTGTTACAAGAATAACATAAACCAAGAAAAATAGTTTGATACCTAGATGTAGGGGATGTTTTGAATGGTGTTGTTCTTCTGAATTCTTATTCTTCTTGATATGTTGTTGATTGTTGATTCTTTGTTATGAATCTTATAGGTGGTCCAGTTCCTTTGTTATTTTCTTCTTGAGTTTTCATGTATTCCTCTTTCTTGATAGTACCTATGACGATTTATGCAGAGCTTCTTTGTTTTTCTTCATGTTTTGACGTCTTGCAGCTCGAACCTTTCGAAGTCTACATCTAGTTGTATCATATCATGTACCTTTCATAGTATGACCTTTGAATGTTGATGATCTCATCCAATATTTTGGTGTTATTTTGCTGCATATCTGTCTTCTGAAGATCTTTTCTTAAAGTGACTATTTTTTCTTTGAAGATTTCAATGATCTTCTCCTTTTCTTCTAACTTACTTCTGAGTCATTTCTTCAATCCTTCTTTCTTATTGTACCTATATTTTTAAATTCGTGATTATCTATTCGATTTCTTCTGAGTTGGAATTCTGAGATCCTTCTTTCATATTTAATTCTTCATTGAGTGACTTGTTTTTCTTTCTTTCTTTCCTCATTTATTCTAAGAAACTGATTAATTCTTCTTTGAGATCGGCTTCGCCTTATTCTTCATCATCTACTTCCACGAAGAGTAATATTTCTAAATCACTATCACTATCATCATCCTCGTCTGATGAGGAGTTGTCTTTCTTTGAGTAGAAAATTTTCTTGAATAATATTTTTTGTTCCTTCTCTTATCTCCTTTCTTATTTTTCTTTTTCTTCTTAGGATCTTCTTCTTCATCACTACCTTTATTATTGACATAAGGAAATTTAGAAGAAAAATGACCAATACCATTGCAATTAAAAAATTCCAATGGAAGCATGCCTTTGTATTTGTCGGTTCCTCTTTTCAACTTTCTTACAAAGTTGTCCACTTCTTCATATTCCTCTGAATCATCGCTATAGCTACAATCGGGTTTTGATTTTTTCTTTTTCTACTTCTTTGTCTTATTGGATTCCTTGAATGTTACTTCCTTCATGACTGGGATCTCTTGTTCTATCATCATTTCATAAGTTGTGAGTATTCCATGTAGCTCATCCATGCTTAAATTGTCAAGATCTGTTCTTTCTTCTAGGGTTGATATCTTAGGATCAAATCTCATAGGAAGAGATCTTAGAACGTTTTTAATGACCATTGATTCATCAAATTATTATCCCAATCCTCTAATAGTGTTCACTTTTTCTTTAACTCACAGAAAGTAGGTTGCAATGTCTTCATCTTCTTTCATCTTCAATTGCTCAAACCTAGCTCTAAGGGTCTGAATATTAGCTCCTTTGACTTTGGCATCTCCTTCATAAATCTTTTGAATTTTATCCCAAAGATCCTTTGCAATGTTGCAATGCATAACCTTGAAAAATATTGAATCATCCAGACTGCTCGGAATGGCTCCTTTAGCATTTGAATTTTTTTCGTTGAATTTATTTCCATATTTTGTTAGTTGGGGGAGTGGCTGGAACTATATATCCATATACTAGTAAGTGCCAAACATCAAATCTATGTGCATGTAAAAAAATTTGCATCATTTTATTCCATAAGGCATAATTCTAACCATCAAACCTTGGTGCTCCAATCTTAGCGTATTCCATGATCTCCTTTTAGTGGTTAAACTATTTCTTGAAGGACCTAATCTAATACCAATTGTTGGAATACTGAGATGGGGGGGTAAATCAGTATGAGAACGTTTACCACTTTTAACCGCAATATATATTCTTCAACTTTATCAGTAGTTCTCAGCAGTTTATCATTAGCATTCAATACATCATCAACAACATAAATCAACAGTGCATAGTAAACAATCAAATAGACACAATACACCATAATTTACATGGAAACCAAAATGGGAGAAAACCACATAATGCTTTTCTTATATATCAAATAATACATTCATTGGAAGCACCAACTTCCCAATTTTTCATATGCAACTGGAAGGAGGTTACGACCCCCTATTTACAGGCTCCAACCTGAAGGAAGCTACAACTCCCTGAATTCTCTATCTCCAACCAGAAGGAGGATACAAACCCCTTATTCTCAGGCTCCAACCTGAAGGAATCTCCAACTCCTTGTGTTCTCCGACACCAACCGTATGTCATCCTGCATAGCTTCAATTTTCTTAAGTTCTTCCCATACACCATCCTTACCAACAACATGACCCAGGTACTCCACTTCTAGGGATCCAAAGGCACATCTAGATTGTTTGAGGAAAAATTGGTATTAAGAGAGTAGATGGAGAACTTGATCCACATGGGAGAGATGGGTTGTCCAAGTTTTATTATAGATGGGAATACCATCAAATAAAACTAAGACAAAATGATGCAGGAAAGGACGAAAGACATGATTCGTGAGACTTTGGACAGTGGAGGGAGAATTGTCTAGGCCAAAGGGCATTGCTAAGAACTCATAGTGACCCTCGTGAGTTCTAAATTCAGTCTTGGGAATTTCTTCCTCTTTCATACGAATATGGTGGTATCCATAATGGATATCAAGTTTGGTAAAGTACTGAGCACCAATAAATTCATACAATAGGTCATCAATGACAGGAATGGGAAATTCATCTTTGATTGTGAGTTATTTGAGGGTGTGAAAATTAGGAAACATTTTCCAAGTACCTTCTTCCTTGAGTACCATGACCACAGGATAAGAATAGGGGCTAGTACTGGGATGGATAACACCCGCTTCGATCAATTCTTGAACAATTTTCTCAATTCCATTCTTCTGGGAAAAGGGAGGACGATAAGGGCAAACATTAAGAGGAAGACTACCCGGTATGAGAGGAATGGAATGATCATGGACACCACGGGAAAGGGGAAGTCCCTAGGGAGTGGTAAAAACAACTTGGTGGTGGGAGAGGATAGATTGGATATCGAGATGCACAAAGGGTTTCTTAATGTCTTGAATGGAGTGGAGTTGGGAAATAATTCCAAAATGACCTTTTTTTACGAGATTTTCCATTTGATGGGAACTGATGATATCATGCAAGCCTGTTGTGATGCCTCAGAGATTATATTGTTGTCCCTCATGTTGGAATTACATGGTTAATTCCTTAAAATCCATGAGAATGGGTCCAAGAGTGCATAACCATTCAACACTGAGAACAATTTCACAACCACGCATGTCTATAGAAAACATATGAGATTTTAGATGATACTAACCAATTTGGAGCCACACATTTTCACAACGTCCCCCAAATTTTATGGAACCTCCATTGGCAATCATGATTTGAAAATTATTGGTTGCATGGATATAACAATTGACTTCTTGGGAAATGTGGCGATGAATAAAACAATGGGTGCTTCCACTGTCAATGAGGATGATGACTTTTTTATTCTTAATGTAACTAATTAAGTTGAGCGTCTAGGGAGAAGACAATCCACTGAGGGAATTCAGTGAAATCACCGATTCAACTTATGGTGGATCAGAGAGTGGATTCATATTAGTTGGTGCTAGTAGCTCATCCACAGAGGAAACAATTGCCTCGTCTTTAGAAAAATCCTTAGTCATGGCCATAAAAATATTATGTTCCTTACAATTGTTCCCTGGAAAATATTTGTCATCAAAATTATAGAAAATACCCTTGAGTTGTTGTTCATCCATTTATGCTTAGGTTAATTTCTAGATCTTGAGGGGAGTTGTAGTAGGGGCGGGATTGGTGGGTTTAGCTCAAGGAAGAAAGGGTAGTTTTTCGATATGGGAGGAGACAATTTGTTGTTCTTCCTTGGCTCGTTTATTAGCTTCCAACCAAGTATAGGGGCGTTCCATGAGAACATGGGCTTGGATTTCATATTTTAGGCCACTGACAAAGCATTCCTGAAAGAAAGCATATAACATGCCCTTCGTTCTGAAATCTAAGTGCTCAAAGGTGGAAATAAAGTGTTCCATTGTCCCAGACTAATTCAAATTAGTCAAATGGCATAAATGGTGGGTGTTGGAGTCAAAGCGATCATAAATCTCTACAAAAAACTGTTTCCAAGAAACATACCCTTGGCGTGTTTTTCTACGCCATTTCCACCATTCCCATCATTCTGGATCTAGATGTAGGATACCATAACAAAGCTTGGCCAAATCATCAGTAATGCCATGCAAAGATAAATAATGTTCTGTTCCAGTGACCCAACCTATGGGGTCCGACCCATCAAATGTTTTCACCTAAATTCTAGGAAGGTGTAGGTCTCAAGGAAGGTGGGTGGAATGACAACCATGGTAATGGAAAGATTCATTGTCTTCCTGATAGGAAGGTGTTTTAGAAGAGGTAGGATTCATCGAGTGGCCCATAAATTGGTCAAGTGTGTATTTGATGTCTTTGATGTTGGCACATTGGCCCTGGAGGATCTGAAAAAAGAAATTCAGCTTGCTAATGTTGGAATTGAGAGTCTTGATGTCCTCCTTGTTCTGGATGTTGTTGGCAATCAAGGTAGTGATTTCTTGTGCACGGATGGTGGCCATTTGGGAAGAGGAAAAAATGGATAGGCGAGTCAGGTGATGGGTATCATGAAAGGTAGGGAAAAGAGAGGAAAAAAATGGGATAGGTGGAAAATAAGGGTGTTGGGAAGGTTTGGTGGGGCCACAAAGAAAAATGGTGACAAGTGATAGGTACCACAACGATCAGAGTGAAAATGGGAATCTAATGGGATAGGTCCCAAATAAGGGGGTCGGGTCCACGAAAAAGAAAATTATATTAAAAATGATAGGTACCACTGTAATCAAGGAAAAGAGAGGAATCCAATGGGATATGTCCCGAATAAGGGTGTCGGCGAGACCACTATACTTTCTCCCTTGGAACAAAACTTGGCCTCAAGTTGTTTTTTATATATGAAGTTACCAAAAACTTGTAGCGTATCCTACATCAACGCTTAGTAATATTACATGGTATACCATTATCCCAAAGATGTTGGGAGAAGTTCCAATGATCCTAAAAAATGAAATATATGATATCGATTTTTTATCCCACATAATCATTTCATTAGAACAACTTAGATATACATAAAAACCAAAAGACAAAAGACAAAAATGTGAGGACAAGTTTTGTTCCGAGGGAGAAAGTATGTAATGCCCATCCTTTCCTAACCCTGCTTTGAGAAGGATTAGGAGGTTAATCTGAGGATTGAATGAAGAGTTTAGTGACTATGTTTCTGAATATTTTTCTTATATTTTGAGATATGATTTCAGTGGTGCGGAAAATTGGAAACCTGGGGACGACACAGGTGGATATGGTAGTTGGGAGAACTCCAAATTGGGTGTCAAACAATGAATATCCATGGAGAGTAATGGGTAATATTGCACACTTAATGTTAGGGTCCTAACCCACACATAGGTAGAACAATATATTCGGATGTAATAAAGGTCAATATTAATAAGGCCTTTCAATAAAATAGAATAAAGCGGATGTAAGAAGACCTAATAGAAGCTTCGACTTCTAGAAGGATCTTCCTCTAGATGCTTCTTTTGATAGACATATTTAGTATAAATAAGAGTCGAAGGTATGAGAAACCTATCTTGGATATTTTTGTAATAGATCTCTGCTCAACTGGAGGTTTCCCCCTCGAAGAGGCCTGTGAACATAGCTTTAAGAATCAAAGTGTTATTTATGTTGTTATTCTTATATCATTTCAGTGCTATTGTGGTGATTGTTCTGGTTATATTGTTGTTATTCTGCCATTTCTAGCATTTTATTTATGTTCTGTATACTTTTTATATCAAGTATATTACAAGTGGTATCAAAGAACTTTCCTCGGAAAAAAGTGTGGGTTAAATTTTTTTCAGGGTAGAGACGTATTCCAACGTCTTTGAGCCACAAAGATCTGTCGTTATGCGCATAAACCTGTAGTTGAGGGATTCATACACGCAGGAAATACAAGTGGTACTTAAGCACACATATGTTGGCCACCCTTGTAACCCTTGTTGGTACCCCTTTGAGTGGTAGTGCATCAGAAAACACCTATGTATGGATCAACCTAGATTACCTAAAGATCTCTTTAGATAAATCGATCAGCCGCCTAACTACTATAATGCCACCGAGAACAACACTCTGAAAGATACTCTCTAGTACCTGGGTAGTCGGGTAGTACGACTAAGGGTACAGTCTATCCTCCTTAGTTAGTGTCCTGAGATATTGGGCCGAGTACTACTATTGGACCCTGCATGTATATCAGAGAGCTATAGCACAGGGAAAACCCTTGTTTGTAGAACCCTTGAATACCTAACCCTTGGGTACAAAAACATAAACAAATTAAAACAGACAAGATCTGTTGTTGCGCAAATGTGTTTGGGTTTCCAAATCACTACACATTTCTTCATGGTTAAGCATTTGGGCATTTCATCACTGCAGTATTCTTCAGACCGGAGTATAACTCTGCAGGTGAAAAAAATTTCACCATTATTTTTTCACCATTATTTGAATAAAATTATTTTATTCACCATAATTATGGGTGGAAACACCCATAATTTTATTCATCGCCGCATTTCCCAAGAAACTCATTTCTACACCCATGTCGTCAATAATTTCCAAATCATGATTGCCAATGGTGGTTCCATGAAATGTGGAGGGCGTTGTGAAAATGTGTGTATCCAAATTGGTGACTACCACCTGAAATCTCATATGTTTTCTATCGACATGGGCGGTTGTGACATTGTGTTGGGTGCAGACTGGATAAGGACTTTGAGTCCCATTCTCATGGATTTTAAGGAATTAACCATGCAATTCGACCAGGAGGGCCACCAATATAAATTCCAAGGCATCACCATCGGTTCACCTGAGATCATTAGTTCCAATCGCATGTAAAAGCTGCTCAAAAAAGGTCATTCTGGTGTTATTTCCCAACTCCATGCCATACAAGCAACAGAGACACCCTCGGTGCCTCAAGTCCTCCAAGCCATCATTTCTAAACATCAAGTGGTCTTATCCACTCCCCAAGGACTCCCTCCTTCTTGTGGTGTTCATGATCATTCCATTCCCCTTGTACCCGAAAGCCTTCCTCCCAATATCCGTCCGTATCATCACCCCTTTTCCCAAAAAAAAGAAATTGAGAAAATGGCCCAAGAACTTCTTAATGCAGGCATTATCCACCCTAGTACAAGCCCCTACTCTTCTCTTATGGTCATGGTCCTGAAGAAGGTTCTTGGAAAATGTGTCCTGACTTTCATTCCCTCAAGAAACTTACCATTAAAGATAAATTTCCGATTCCTATCATTGATGACCTCCTGGATGAATTGAGTGCCGCCCAATTCTTTACTAAACTTGATCTTCATTTGGGATAGCACCAGATACGTATGAAAGAGGAAGACATTCCCAAGACCACCTTTAGAACTCATGAGGGACACTATGAGTTTTTGGTCATGACCTTGGCTTGTGTGATGCCCCCTCCACCTTCCAAAGCCTCATGAATCATGTCTTCCATCCTTTTATCCATCATTTTGTCTTAGTTTTCTTTGATGATATCCTCATCTATAGAAAAACCTAGACATACAATATTGCTCATGTGGATCGAGTTCTCCATCTACTCTCTCAGCACCAACTTTTACTCAAATAGTCTAAATGTTCTTTTGGTGCCTCAGAAGTCAAATACTTGGTTCATCTGGTTGGAAAGGGTGACGTCAAGCTGGATCCTAAAAATATTGAAGCTATGGAAGACTGGCCTCACCAAAAGACTCTCAAAAGCTTGCGTGGATTTCTGGACTTAACAAGGTATTATCACAAGTTTGTTAAGAATTATGGAAAGATTGCAGGACCTCTCACTGCTCTCCTAAAAAATAACTCTTTCACTTGGACTCTAGACGTTGCTCAAGCTTTTCAAACCTTGAAGATGGCCATGTGCACCACTCCAGTCCTAGCCCTTCCTGATTTCACAAAGAACTTTGTGTTGGAATGTGATGCCTCAGGGAAAGGAATTGGTGTTGTCCTTATGCAAGAGGGTTGACCTTTGGCCTTTACCAGGAAGCAACTATCTGAAAGAAATATGGGCAAATAAATATATTAAAAGGAAATGTTGGCTATTATGCATGTCATTGATTTGTGGCGCCCTTATCTATTGGGGTAGAATTTCCAAATTAAGACAGACCATCAAAGCCTCAAGTATTTTCTGGGACAACGCATTTCCTCCCCGGAGCAACAAAAATGGGTGACTAAGCTCTTTGGATATGATTATGAGATCATTTACAAGAAATGAAAAGAAAATGTGGTTTCAGATGCACTTTCCCGAAAATATGAAGATGAAGGATCCCTTTTTTATCTTTCCTTCATTGTACCAGATTGGCTCCAAGCCGTTCGCCGGGAATGGCTATAAGATCCCAAAAGTTCACATATGATCCAACAATTGCATTCCAATGCTCCAGCTTCCCCAGGGTACTCTTGGCTCCATGATGATATTTGAAACAAAGGCCATTTGTATTTAATTAAATAATCAAAGCTTAAATCCACAGTACTTTCTAAGCTTCATGCTACACCCATAGCGGGTCACTCTGGGTTCACCAAAACCTATGATAGGGTCAAATGCTCTTTTTTTTAGGATGGTATGAAACAGGACATTCATAATTTTGTCATTGAATGTGATGTGTGTCAATGCAACAAGGGAGAAACAATCAAATCTCCAGGCACACTACAACCATTTCCGATTCCACCTGCTATTTGGAAGGATATATCTATGGATTTTATTACCGTCTTACCCAAATCAGGAAATAAATCAGTGATCATGGTGGTTGTTGATCGTCTTTCCAAGTATTCTCATTTTTGCGCTCTTCAACAACCGTTTACAACATCCATAGTGGCTCAAATTTTCATGGATCAGGTCTTCAAGCTTCATGGCATGTCGCACTCTATTGTTTCTGATCATGACCTAACTTTCACAAGCAATTTTTGGCAAGAACTATTCAAGCTACAAGGCACCCAATTGCCTCTCAACACAACTTATCATCCCCAGACTGATGGTCAAATGGAAGTTGTCAACAAGTGTTTGGAAACATATTTGAGGTGTTTTGCCTCGGAAAAGAAAAATCAGTGGGCTCAATGGCTACCCCTAGCTGAATGGTGGTACAACACTTCATACCATACAGCTACATGCATGACTCCTTTTGAAGCAGTATATGGACATAAGACACCTTCAGTTCTTTCATACTTACCTAGTGCCTCAAAGGTCCAGGTGGTTGAACAAACACTTACAGTTCGAGATACTATTCTCCATACCCTCAAGGAGAATTTGGTCATGGCCCAGAATTGCATGAAGAAACAAGTAGATCAAGGTCGCTCTGAACGTCAATTTGCAGAAGGGGATCAAGTGTTTCTTTGACTGCAACCTTACAAGCAAAGTTCCCTCAAGGTCGAGCATTGTCAGAAGCTAGCACCCTAATTTTATGGTCCTTATACTGTTCGTAAACGTGTGGGACAAGTAGCCTATTAGTTAGCTTTTCCCAGTCATTCAAAGATACACCCTGTTTTTCATGTTTCATGCTTAAAGAAGGTGATTGGAGCTAAGTGACAAATTCAAACAAACCTTCCTGAGTTAGTTGAAGAAGGATCCATTTGGATACAACCACAAGCAGTTTTGGACCAGTGTGAGCATCACCTACATCAAAGAACCATCAAGTAAGTGCTAGTCCAGTGGAAAGATACAACTCCAGTAGATGCCACTTGGGAACCATCTACCATTCTGTAGCAATTTCCACATCTCAAGCCTTGAGGACAAGGTTTCTTTTAAGGGGGTGGACATGTTAGGGTCCTAACCCACACATAGGTAGAACAATATATTTGGATGTAATAAAGGCCAATATTAATAAGGCCTTTCAATAAAATAGAATAAGGCGGATGTAAGAATACAT
>SNQJ01S0048206.1:59221-74251 GCA_010110895.2 Picea sitchensis | reverse complement strand
TCCATTCCCTCTTTCTTGCCTTGCTCCCACTTCTTTTTGGTGTCTACCTGCATTGCCTCTTCATAACATTTTGGTTCACTAGAATCAGTCAACAATAAATAATACAATGAAGGAGAGTATCGTTCAGGGGGTATACTTAACCTCGTAGATCTTCTAACAACACTTGCAGGTGTTTGAGGTACCTGTTGCTCCTGTTGTTAATGCGCTCAAGGTGGAAACGGTTAAATTAGTGGGAAAATTCATCACACATGATTGCCATGTGTGACTATGATTGTGCCGATTTTGAATTTCGAAGGGTATCCTTTTGGGGAAGTTTTAATCATGAGAGAATTAGATCAATGTCCAAGTCTTTGACTTGGACATTTGATCATAAAAAATGCATTAGAAATTGCATATTTTAATTGTCAAATGCCATTTAATCCATCTCATATTACTAATGAACATGTAGATCAATTCAAACGATCCATGTTTACCTGCAATCGTGGCCACTTGCAGTGTGTGCGCACCTCATCCAATCCTTCATATGGCGCATCATCCATTCGTCCACATGGCACCCCATATGATCTTCCAAATGGCACTCCATATGGTACTTCTATGCATAATGGAATTTTTTCATATTGTAATGGATGTTTACTCATAGCACTCAACTTGGGCACTTCTGACAGCCATGGTGAACAGGAGTAGAGACAGGATAAGAGTGTTCCACATTTACTTGCCTTTTCATCGTGATTACATTATAAACAATATGTTCCTCTGTTCAAGGCATGTAACACAAATCTGTAGTGAACTTTTTAATAGTCTGTAAAAAAACCCAGTTAAGCTGTCTGTCGAAGAAATGTACAACAGGATTATAACACACAGTGAATTTAGCATTTCAAAAAAAAATTATTGATATAATAGCCCATATTATGAAAACAATATATATAATTTTTACAAAGATTCTACTTCTTCTTCTCATGGATTATAGATAGTCATTTTTTTCATTTGTCGGCTCATGAAACCCCTCCCCCACTCCTAAGTATTGTGACACCTCACAATCGAAAATATAGGGAACCAGTTAATTCTCCCAACAGCCTAAGATTTACAACTTGTTAAGTGTAGAGATAAATTTCAGATATCGGTCTCAGGAGACGGTTAGAATATGGCCCCACCTATAGGATAGAACATCCTACATATAGTTAAGAATAGGTAGGTGAGAGAGTCATAAGATAGTCCTAAATTTAGTTCCCAATGTAAGATTTATGGAGTTCATTAACCTTAGCTTAACCATACATAGTTCTTGTCATCTTTGTCTACAAGAAATGTTGTACATCAGGACAAGTTTAAGATTTAGGAATTTCTTATTTTTTTGTCAGAATATCATCCTTGCTGGGTAGAATGCCCCGCTGCTAGCAAGCATGTTCAGTACTCCAGTGAGTTTACCTAGTCATACCACATGTTGGTACCCGCTTCCAGCAGACCTGTTCAATATCCCAGCGGGTTAGCCTCTTACACCCTCAAAGACAGGTCCACCATGTTTTAAGATTTTAATATAAAGATTGCTTTGTGCAAGAATATGGGGAGACAACTCTCAATTTTCTTTTTCTCTTTTTTTAGATTGAGATGGTATTTATGTTAGAGGATGACTCTTCTTTATGTATTCCTTAGAGATTGTCCTGATGTAAGTGGTACTTAAGAGAACGTATCCTATCTAAAGATATAGTATAATCAAGCATTTTTAGTGTGTAGTGGATGTTACCATTAGGAAAGAACATAAAGGTATCTTTAGGCTCAACTCACTTTTTTTTTTTTTTTTAAGTTATTGTGATGTTTCCATGGCTAACCGCTAATCAGACCTCCTTTTTACTCTTTAATAAAGATACTTTACTCACCTACTCAGGTTTCTTGGGGAAACTGTATGAGTAACCTCTAAGTTTTATAGTCAATGTATCACTTCCTTATATCCTCTAGTGGTGGAGGTTTAAGAGAAACTGCCTATTAAAGATGCCTTGAAAAAAATAAGATGGAAATATTTGCAAAAATTTGGCTGATTACCGCAATTCATTATTCAATTGATGCTTAGTAGACAACAAGGTTTAAATATAGCAATATTTTTGAAGGAAAATACTTCCCTTTATGTATCCTTCAAAATACCTGCAAAAATCTTTAGAATTGTCTATCAACATACTTCAAATTATTTACATATGTACAGTCAAAAATTCAGAAATAATTTCAAGAACAAGGGGAAAATTCCCCATCTACTAAGGCCAATGCCTTGTCAGTTGACATGACATGTAGAAAATCTTCTTTGGAAATGGGTCTTGGATAAAGTTTGAGTCGGTGTCCATTTACTACGAAGGAGACTTATCCATCATCAATAATTTTGATCTTAACAACCCCATTATCATACATAGTGACTACCTCATAAGGACCCAACCACCGAGTGGTAGGTTTTCCTTTGAAATTTTTAAATCAAGAGTCAAACAACAAATCCAAATCACCAGGTTGGAAGTGTTTCTTCTTAATAAACTTGTCATGCCACTTGCTCCTATGGTTTTGAACTAATATTGTCCATTGGATAACATCTTGCCTAATTTAATCCAACTCATTTAATTGTAAGGCTCATTGTTTCTGAGCCTCATCTAAGTTTAATCCCAATTTTGCGACAATACAGAAAGTCCTTACTTGGAATTCTATTGGTAGAAGTGCTTGTTTCCCATTCACTAACTCATAAGGGGTATGCCCAATGGTTTTTCTCCAGGTGGTCTGATATGCCCACAAAACCTCTAAAAGCCTATCATCCCAATCCCGATGGTGTAACTGAAAAATGTTGGTTAAGATAGCTTCCAGAACATTTTTTGTGGACTCTACCTGACCATTAGCTTGTGGGTGATATGGAGAAGAATTGCAGTGCTTGATCCCATATTTCTCTGTTAATTCTGTCATCAGCTTGTAAGTGAATTGAGCGCCTTGGTCTGTAACAATTTCACGAGGAACACGAAAGCGGGTGAAGATGTCTTCATAAATGAATTCGACAACAGATTTTTCGGTAGCCTTGAATAGGGCTTTTGCTTCTACCCACTTGGTGACATAATTTGTACAAACCAAAATATATTTTTTCTTACGAGACATCGATGAAATTGGTCCTACAAATTCAAGGGCCCATTTATTGAAAGGTTCTATCATAACTTGGGCACACAAGCGAATTTTTTCAGCTAACGTGGGTATTCCTATCCTTTGACAGGTATCGCAACTCCTCACATACTTGGTAGCATCCTTAAAAATGATAGGCCAATAGTAACCTAAATGTAACACCTTATATGTTGGATGTTTGTCGGAAAAATGGACACCACATGGTCCATCATGACAACTTCGTAGGATTTTTGGTATCTCATCTTCTCGGACACATCTACAAATAATCAAGTCTGGAATAGTATGAAAAAGGTCATGGGCAACCCAATATTAGTTAGCACTTTGCGTGATAATTCTACACTTTTCATGAGGTGACAAATGAGATGGTAACTTCTTAGTAGCCAAATAATTTTCCATATCTGCAAACCATGGGGTATTTACAGAGAGGGAAAAGAGGTGCTCATCTAGGAAACTATCATGAACAGGAATATCATCATCCTCATGTTTTATGCGTGAAATAAAATCAGCTACTAAATTATCCTTTCCAAGTCAGTCAAGGACGGTGATATTGAACTCTTGCAAAAACATGATCCACCTAGTCACTCAACCATTGATAATGGGTTTATTCATGAGAAATCTAATGGTAGAGTGATCCGTATGTACACATACTTCAAAAATTATTGATAGCATGGACCATTGCCAATAATTCCTTTTCGGTAATTGTATAGTTTAACTCGACAGGGGACAAGTTATTTCTCACAAAATAAATGGCATAGGACTGATGGTCTTATTTCTTCTATAATACTCCTCCTATTGCAATATTGGAGGCATTAGTGGATATGTGAAATGGAATAGCCCAATTGGACCCCCTAAGAACTGGTGCCACAGATAACTTAGCTTTCAGAGTTTCAAAGGCGGTTTCAACCTGCTTAGTCCAAAGAAAATCAACATCTTTTATTAACAATCCAAACATGGGTGCAACAATCTTTGTGAAATTTTCAATAAATCGTCGGTAGTATCTGGCATGTCCAAGAAAGATTCTCACCTCTTTTTGAGTCTTGGGGGCTGGAATTCTGACGATTACTTCAATCTTAGAAGGATCGACTTTAATCCCTTCAGATGAAATGTGATCTCCTAAGACCACTCCTTCAATCAACAACATTTTACATTTTTCATGACTCAAGGATAAGTTCATTTCTTGACATCTGATAAGGACTTTTTCTAAATTATCTATGGATTCCTGGTAAGTATTTCCATATATTGTAAATTCGTCCATGTATACCTCCACACAATCATGAATAAGATCAACAAATATCCCTAGTATTGCTCATTGAAATGTGGCCGGAGCATTACACAACCCAAATGGTAAGACCCTATAGGCATAGGTGCCCCAAGAAAAGTGAAGGTAGTCTTGTACTAATCCTTGAGTGCTATGAGAATTTGATTGTACCTGCTATATCCATCTAAAAAGGAGAAGTATTTCTTTCCTGACAGGGTCACTAAAACTTGGTCAATGAAAGGAAGAGGAAAATAATCCTTCATAGTGGCCTTATTAAGCTCCCAAAAATCGACACAAATTCTTCATTTCCTGGTTACTTTATTTGAAACCACTACAAGTGGGGATACCCATTTATTGTCAGAGATGGGATAAATAAATTCGGCATTCAATAATTTTTGTATCTCCTCTTTTACTATGTCCTTGAGTTTTGGGCTCATCCTTCTCTAAGGTTTCCTAACAGGTGTTACTTCCCCTGGGTATATATGTGATGAATGCATGTGTTAGGGTGTATACCCTTCATGTCAGTTTATTCCCAGGTGAATGCCCCTGATTATTCTTTCAGGACATTTACTAAATTCTTTTTTAGGTCTACATTTAGTCTGGAATTTATATGTAGAAATTTCCTTGGACTAATCTCGTAGGGCATGGTATAAGATGTGGCAGACTCATCTATCTCAAAGATAAAATATGTTGAAGAAAAAATCAACGGGTCCAACTGTTCCTGAAATTATTCCCTAAACATGTACTCAAATTGGGGAAACGATTGTGGAAAATCAACACACGTGATAGCATAAATAAATTGGTTTATCACATTTTTCGTTGTTTTCTCCTGAAGTGCCCAAGAATTATCACTTGGTAGCACAGGTTCTTCCCAATCCTCATTCTCATATGTACATTCAAGTCACCATAGATTTTCCATGATAGGTTGAGCTGGTGGGTATATGGTGACCTTCTCTATAGAGAGTCCATTTGAGATTGTCATTTCTCCTTCTCTATAGCCAATAAATGCATTGGTTGTGGCCAACCAAGGTCTTCCCAAAATAAAGGGATGTCCTTTGGTAGGATTTTTTGAATGAATGACAAGAAAGTTTACTGGGTACTACCATGAGGCTAATGTAACTATGATATCATCCAAGATTATTTTAGGGATAACCTTTGTATTATCTGCTAATTCCAAAATAGATGGGGTAGGTCTAAGAAGAGGTTTAAACTGTAATTCCTCCAAGGTAGTAACAATCATAACATTGATGGCTTCCCCTAGGTATATGAGAGTGTTTCTGATGGGAACCTCATTAATGGTTATGGTCACTACAAGGTTCCCTAGGTTCCCATATTTTGTGACCCTAGGCTGCTCTGATATGTACTCAAAGAGTTCTCCTATCACATGTATTGTTGGAGGATCCTTCTGCTTGCTTCCTGGCTTCTTAATACACAACTCTTTGACCACCTTACTATAAATTGGAACGTCCTTTATGGCTTGCTGCAAAGGAATTTTGACACAAATATTCTTCAATTCATTCAAGATGTCAAATTATGATTGAGTGGTAGGTTTTTCAATTAGTAATGTTTCTGGATAAGGAGGGGCCTTCGTAATTTGTGAAGGGTCCTTTTGGGGAAGCTTGGGTTTCTGGTCCTTAGGAATGATAACATCCTCCCACTTAGTGTCATATGTGGGTTGTTTGGGGTTTTCATCCTCCTCTTCTTCCTGAATGACTACTGAAGACCTATGTTTGTCCATAAATTTTCCCAACCTTACTTGAATCTCCTGCAATGGAATAGGAGAAATAACATACATAGGAAAGGCTTGCATCTCAACATTGTGAAGAGGTTGAGTGGGTTTTTTATTGGGATTGGGAACTAGTTGTGCCAGTAGTAATGTCGGTCTTGGGGAGCTTACATTTTGGTATTTTTGCGGTTGTTGTGGAATAAGAGGTAAAGGTGGGGGAACAAAACCTGGCAGAAGCTACAGGATGTTCGATGGAAACTGGGGGTAAGGATGATTGGGCATAGGGACAAGTGGATCTTGAGGGTTTCCTTGGTTATGCCCTCCTCTCCATCCTTGAATCCAATTATGATGATACTGTGTAGACCAGTTTTTCCAACTCGATGAGTTCTACTAGTGTGGTTGTTGATAATAGGGTGAAACTTGAGGCTGTAGATCCGGGTATGTAGGCAGACTCCTAGGCTGCCATGAACTCCTATGTGCATAAGAGGATTCCCTAGGATCCCCACTTCTGTAGATGGATAACAAATTGGGAAATGATAGGCACTTTTTAGTTGAGTGGTCCTTAGTGTAGAAGACACAAAATAAAATATTATCTAATGGGCATTCTCTGGATGAATGTTTCCTCCTGCATCTTGGGAAAAATATGCTCATTGTTGCATTTTCCTCCTCCTGTTTATTTTTAATCTTTATGGTGTCCAACTGGGAACCTATTGTGCTTAATATATTCATTTTGAAGTTCTCTAAGAGTTTCCTTATCTCCACCCTTGTGATACGACCTAAACTAACTGCTTTTAGATTTATACTATAAGCATCCTGAACACTCTTCCCTGTTTTAGCTCTACTCCTTGAGTAATTCCTACACATTTCACAGATTTCAGTAAATGGTTTATGGGAGATGTCACCTGATTCCATTAGGTTAAGTATATCTAAGTATTCCTCTAAAAATACTTTAAGAAAAATATCCTTGACTGAATCATCTGGAAGGTCATGGTATTTCAATTTCTGCAAGATATAAGCAAACTGTTCAATATAATCCTTGAGATTCTCGTCATCTAACTATTGGATTTTGAAAATATCATTACGAGAATCCTTGGACTTGCATTAGTATTGGTATTTCTTAAGAAATATATCTTTCATTCCTTCCCAATACCTAATACTAGACTCTCCCAACCCCATGAACCATCTTAGTGAGAAATCCTTGAGGGTGGTAGGAAAAATTTTTAGTTTTTGGGCATCTTGTAAGTAATTGTAGCTCCTACACAAGATGTCTAACTCAAATAGGAAGGTATCCGGGTCTTCGTTACTTTTATCGTAAAAGGTGGGTAGTTATGACAGTGGAATGTTATTCATATTGACATTTTGTGTGGTGTCCAAAATTGGAAACCTGAAGGTGGTTTCGGTTTGGTTTCTTGTTTCTTCTCCCTCCTAGTGTCTTACATGGTTGTGATCCTCCTGATCATCCATACTGGTTTGATCTCAAAAAAGAGAGTACCTAAATGGTTTTATCCTTGAAGATAACAAGGTATCCCAAGGTTCTTTTCTAGGAGAGGTATCCCTTTGATGGGAAGGTCTTCCTACTACTTGGATTTCCAGGACTTTACTCGAGCTAGTTAAAATTATTGGTGCCAAAGTTTATGTTTCGACTTGGGAAACAATTATATTGGCTGAAATACAAAACAGAGTATTCACCTGTTCAGAGTCAATGATGTCTACAAAGTTAGGGTTTCCTAATGGTGGTGAAAAAAAAAAGATTGTGTTAGTTGGTTCTATGGAAGGCTCAAGTGGTCTTGCCTACTGTCCCGCTATTATTGATGCTTCAATGTTCTGCTCTATAGTGCTCCCTCTTTTGGTCTCTTCATAGACTGCTTTAGCTCTTTGGGTTGTGCTAACCCCTACTTTTCGGTATCGGTATGCGGAGCTTATGGGTGGAATGTTCCTTCCTACAAAAATGTTAGAAGGAACCTTGGTCAAAAGGTTTGGTTTGGTTTTAATGTATCTACCCTTTGGTTCCCTAGGTTTTTTCATGAAAATAAATAAAAATAAAAACTACCATTGGGTTTGGGGGAACCTGCTATAACAGATGCACAGGTTCTTACCTCTCGTCTTAAAGGTCCCCCGCAACCAAACTAATGCTAAGGTTCATAAATGATCTACTCCCTAACGATTTCCTACCTTAAGACAACTCCCCGGCAACGACGCAAAAAATGATGGGTAGTCTATATGCACTAAATCCCTCAATTAAATTGTCAACCCGGGGTAAGTAAACTTAGAGGTGTGGCACTGTATGAGCCAAGGAAGAAAAGCTAATGGAAGTGTTGTCTACCTAAGGGAAATGACTCTTTCATTTTTATCAATTAGCAAATCCTATTAATGATCATGAACTATTTACCCTAAGCAACTTCAACAATGGATCGATGGATTATTTCTAAAGAAGAAAATCATAACCTACTTTAAACAAGTTAATCTATTCAACCTAATGAGCAACATCAAGTAAATTACTTTTGAACTTTTATCTTTAAGCAAATAAGCAAACAAACAACTAACCTATCAAAACTATTTCAACAAGTAAACTCTATTCTTAAAACAAAACTCATAATCATTTCTATTTTGAAAAGGAGAAATCTTAACCTACTTAATAAAAAAGCATCATGATTGTATTCAGATTCTAATTAATCAAAACTATTCTTAATTTGCAATAACAGGAAAAGATAATTCAAAGATGATGATTATGTCTTCGATGTCGAACAACATCACAATGACATTTGACTATTAATGATAGCTCAAGAGGGATTAATTCAATGATACTTATACAGAGAAATGGAAAGTGTGAATCAAGGAATCTAACGAAATCTTTTCCATCATAGAAGCAACACTAAGTATCCTGAAAATCCATGTGATCTCCAAATTTCATGCATCAATCATCAATGATTAAAAATACTCTTATACTAATTTAAGAACACTATAATGCTAACTCAAGAAAATTTAGAAAATTATAAACTTATGACTAAGAATATTAATTCAAAACCAATATTCTAATTGAAATTGCAATTCAAATTTATAACTGATATTTTATAAATTAAACTGGGCTAATCCTATCATTAAAACTCAGATTTCAAACTAGAATGCTTTTACAAACATAATCCCAAAATCTATTCCTATCCTAGAATACTAAAACAATATTAATAAACCAAATAGATCCATCAAAACATGACTGAACTGAGAATTAAATCTAGCTTAATTACAACGAATAAAACTTGCAATTATTTATCCATCGAAGCTTGCAAAAGAAACTTTGTCTACACTAATCCTCTGTTTTAAATACTACTCTGTTTTAATTTGCAGAAACCAATCTAAAAATTTAGTACATCATCTAATTTAGTATCTTGCAAGACAAGTGTTAATAAATAAGAGACATTTCATGACAAATATCCATCGCCTATAAGAAATATGGAAAAGATGAATTAGAGAATTAAATCACAAAAACATGCACATTGTTAAAACTAGAAAATACATCCAGCAAAGAAAACGAAGTAAATTATAACTAAGAAAATGAAACACACAATATATCTATCTAGACAGTCACCCAGACCACTGGTGGCCCCCCCATGAGATCGTGGCTACTCTTCAACATTGAAACACAGGCTCAAATCAATACGATTATGTCATTAATTAAAAAAATGTAGTCTGAACACAAGTTTGCAAAATATGTTTGAATTACACAATGAAAACGTCTTCTTAAATTTTTTCCTTTTCTTCTCCTTTTTGGTATTGCGACTTCTAGTGGTATTTATAGGTGAATACAGTTCGAGAGGTTGACCACTGGAAGGGTCGACCTTCTCTAAAAATGGAAAATCCATTAAATGCACTTTAACAGCTTTAACTTCTAGAAAATCCGTGAGCCACTCAGGGATTAGCATAATGGCCTAATATGAGATGTCATGAGCTCTGTAGCTGGAGGTGACAAGGGGGCACAAAACCGAGGTCATCGATTCTCCCATCATAGGCCACTAATGTACCAACCGCCAACTCACTTGTGCTCCGAGTGCTGGATTGCGTGCCGGATCGCGTACCGTATGGGGTGCTGGATGAAGTGTCGGATGAGGTACCAGATGGAGGATCAGACTGCCAATTCTGCTTATTACACACAGATCATGCATTAGTTCTTTATAAACATCAAACCAAACTGAATTTAGCTCAAAATCATCGTAAAACATTGATTACACATACCTGGTATAAATCCATGATGAATTGATATAAAATCCTTTGAAAACTCTTTCAAAATGGTCAATAGAATATATAATATTGGTGCAAAAAGGATTCAAGCATCACAACAAAACAATCAAAATACGAGCCCAACAAGTATTAACGAGGTAGACTTGAGCGACATCCTCACTCTTTGAATGAGCAGTGGGATTGACCGATGACAGAACCGGATCGACCGCTTTGGTTGCACTCTTCAAGGGAGGAGTAGGATTGACTGATGGCAGAACCAGATTGACCACTTTGGTTTCATTGTTTATATGAAGAGTGGGGTTGATTGATGACAGAACTGGATCATCTACTTAGGGTTGTGTTTCAACTGGGGACGAAACCATCATGACTAACTGATCAACCAGACTGACCGGGGATGGAACTGTATTGACCAATCCATCAGCTAATGATGATTTGGAATAAATATTACGATGACATGTTTGAAGTTGAATCTTTTCTAAAAGATAATAAGCCTCATCCATATGAGGGAAAAGGTGAGAGTAATGATCACCTTCGCATAAAAAGCAAGGAAATTTGACAGTTCTCTTCTTCTTACCAACCGTAATGTCACTAGTTGATGGGGTGTCACTAACATGTCCTATAGGGGCTGATGATGTGGAAGACCACATTTCTAAGACCTTGGGGAGACCAAGGAAATCCCTTAGAAAGTGGTTACCCTTACAAAGCCTGCAAGGGTACTTGGGCTTACAGGTTGTTTGGGTGATCTTGTCATCATCAACACTCCCAACATGATTAGCAGTAACTATTTGTTCTCTAATATGTCTAGTAGTGGTTGGAATTTGGGACCCTTCCTTATTTTTCTTCTTCTTAATTTTCCTTTTCTTCTTCTTCTTATTCACTGGGTTACTAGCTTCATAAATTTCACTCGGTGAGGAAGATGAAACGAAAGAAGACCTTGAAAGTGAAAAAGGTGAAGAAGATCTTACTAGTGAAGAAGGTGAAGGATCAACATGAGGTTGATGTTCTTGGGGGAAGTGATTGCAACTAAAGCACTTGTTGCTTGTTGCATTTGAGATTACTAGAGTGGAAAACAACCATACCGGTAACCAAATTGTGAGACCTAGAAGGCTCAAAGTAGCGATGTAAGGAAGACCAACATTTTCGTAAGAAGGAAAAAAAAAAGGTTCCCCCAGAGTAGGGGTTGCTTCATTGGTCATTTTGGGAACTGACGTCGTTATAAACAGATCCAACTAAGGCCTGTAAGGGAAAATAAACAACACACACTAAAAATCTAGTAAGCAAGCAAGAAAAAAAAACCTTCTCACAATGAATGCAATAGTTGGTGATGAAATCCAACGTCGTCGGAAAAATGTAAGAAGGGGCTAAGATAGAGTGGGTGGAAAAGTTACGTTGACGACCTGCTTAATGGACTTATGCCTTGGTGCAAGCTTCCACACAATAAATATGGATTTACCCTCTAAGGATCCTGAGTGAGATTGGACAACATCGATTATAGGTACAACAAAGACTTCCCCTTCATTGTCACCTCGTGTATTTCCCTAAATAGGAAAGCCACTAAGGTTACCAAATACAACAATGATTCCTAGGGAAACAATAGACAGTCCTATAAATGCACAAGGGTAGGGTAACTAAGCCCAAAATTGACTTGATAATACCCCCACAGGGTTATTTTCTCAAGTGACCCCCAATAATACGCATAACCACTACACCAAGACCAACAAAGCAGGGTTAGTCACTCTGCTAGTCTCAATGCGACCTCATGATTGACGCTTGTGTGAGAAGGGATTCCTAGGAAAAAATTTAATAAGTGGATTTATCGCTTCCTAGAACAAGATTCTATGTTTGTTTGATAGCTTTGGAAAGTTATCCTTTCAACCTATTCCAAAGCCCTACACCTTAAGCTAATGTAGGTTCTCTACCAAAAAATATAAAAATGTCTAATCAATTTTTATAAGCACTTTATTTTAAGGTTGTTGTTTACTCAAGAGGAAAATGGCATGGACTAAGTGATGTTTTGACCAAATCTAAACAATGCAAAGAAATGAGAAAGCAAATATTTCACTTCGATGAAAGCTATATTACAAGAAGGAGAAAATGTTTATCATTCCCAGATGCACAATGTCCCAAAATTTTATTAAAATCATCAATACCAATATCCTCAAGAAATGAGCCAAAGAGACTGTACACCAATACATGATTCTTTCCCCCCCCAAGAGAATGTACACCAATACACCAATGAGCCAAATTTTTTTAAGAATTCAAGACAAAAAATGTCAAAAACCATGCAATTTCACTACTTCAATTGCAAGGATGCCCCCAATCTAATGCAAAGCAAGAAATTGATTTTTTTTTTCAAAGATACACTAAAATAAATAGTCATCTTCTTCAAAACAAAATCAACCCAAACAAATACACAATACAAAGTACAGATTCTAGGAAAAAATCTATGCAAGATAGACAAGGAAAAACTGAGTAGAAAAGGGCAGAAATCACCAAAAAATGAGATCAACGATCCCTTTTCCAAGGGAATAGAGCATTGCAGTGCTCTAATAAAAACTACACGGGAGCGCTGATCTACAATCAGGGCTCTGATATACAATCCATGGGAGCGCTACCCTTCCCAGAAACTCAAAACAAAGGCTAAAAACTCAGAAAATTTCACCCAGAATTTTGTGAATTTGTCAATGAAGAGGGAAGAAAGGAAATAGATCAGAGAAAAACAATAAAAAGTATCTAAAAGTCGAAAAAAGGAAGAGATGATCCAAGGAAATACAAGTCAATGTCCTTCCCCAACAAATTCGCCAATTTATGTTGTAGGAAAATTCCCCTGTGGACAAGTGAATATCCTCTTGGATTCTAGACCCCTACTACCAAGACAAAAAGAGGATAAAATTGGACACTGACATTCCTTTGATATTTTCTTAACTATTCAGAAAGAGAAAGAGAAGAAATAAAGTGTGATGAACCTTATTCCGGTGTTTGTCCTCACTACTCCAATTTGAGCTTGATCTCCAAACGCGTTCGCACAACTTGATACCTGCAAACCACATACAACAAAGAGACACAAGGAAACTCCTACTCTAGCATACTATATTAAACAAATTCATATACAGTAGACAAGAATATGTAAAGATACATAAACTAGAAGGAAATAGGAAAAGCATATATTAATATGAGAACTCCAGAAGATTACTTGCAACCATGGATGTGTTGGTTGTGGAGCCTGATTATCTTCCTGATTCAAAGGTCCTTGCTTTCAGATGTGTTTACCCCATGAAGTATTTACACCCCAGAAGTATGCACACTCTTCCATGTGGGGGAGTGCAGAGGGGGGGTTCCCCCTCTGCGGGGTTCGGGGGGGCTATCCCCCCGGCTGGGGGGTCTGGGGGCAACCAGGCCCCCAGCGGGGGTTTGGGGGCAAAGCCCCCGAAGGAAAAATTGTTGTGTAAATGTATATTGTAATTTCATTGTAAATCTGGACCGTTCATTATAAGGTCGCAGATCTAATGGTAGAGATTATGTTAGGGTTTTTTTCCCTAGAAGACAACCCTCTTTTATGAAGGAAATGTATTGCGGCTATGGTTGATTGTGAATATTGTATTCTGATATAGGAGACAGTGAGAGAAAGAAGAGGAAGTTACAACAGGTTTGTTGTAGGTTGTATCCCTTCATATGTTGGATAATAATAAAGGAAGGACCTGACAATTTCTATGGTGGATGTAGCCCACACTGGGTGAACCACGTAAATATATGTCTTTATTGTATTGTGTATCTTCTGTGTTTTGTTTCTAATTTGTTTTATTTTATTGCTCCATGGTCCTATTTTTCTAACAACTGGTATCAGAGCGAAAGGTAACTCGTAGGAAAAGACGGTTCCTGGTTCGAGTGGGAGCAATGTCGGAAGATGGAAAGTTTAGGGTCGAGAAATTTAATGGCGAAAAATACCATTTATGGAAGATGCAGATGGAAGATTATTTATATCAAAAGGATATATTCCTACCATTGGGTGGAGTAGAAAACAAGCCGACGGCCATGAAGGACGAAGAATGGGAGATTCTTGACAGAAAGGCTCTAGGAATGATACGGTTGAGCCTAGCAGCGTTGGTGGATTTAATATTTCCAAAGAAAAGACAACGAAGGTTTTGATGGACGCATTGGCCAAATTGTATGAAAAACCCTCGGCGTCCAATAAGGTATTTCTAATGAAGAGATTATTTAATATGAAGATGTCAAAAGGTGGGTATGTTGCAGATCATTTAAATGAATTTAATACGGTTACTAATCAACTAACTTATGTAAAAGTGGACTTTGATGATGAGGTCAGGGCTCTTCTAATCTTGTGCTCATTGCCAGAAAGCTGGAACAGCTTGGTCATGGCTGTAAGTAACTCTGTTTCTGGTTCAAATACTTTAAAACTTGATGATGTTGTTGGTGTTATCCTTAGTGAGGAAATGTGATGGAAAAGCACAACTGAGACATCAGGTAATGCGTTGAACATGGAGAACAAGGGAAAACAAAAGGATAGAGGAAAGGGCTCAGGGAACCGTGAGAATTCTAGGAAGGGAAAATCCAAATCCAGACTTGGAAAGATAGAGTGTTGGAATTGTGGGAATAAAGGACATTTAAAGAAAGATTGCAGAGCTCCAAAGAAACAAAGAGATGGACAATAGGAGAGAAATCA
>SNQJ01S0048206.1:28927-49879 GCA_010110895.2 Picea sitchensis | reverse complement strand
CAACAAATCAAGTTACTTTGATAAAGGAGAAGTTTTACAATCATTTTTTCACACCTGTTTAAACAAGTGTTGCATGGCAGCGTAGTCCTTGTCGGGTTGGAATGGGAATAAATGCATAGGTATGGAGGGACCATGGGAGAATGAGAATCCCGAAGTACCAGAGACACATGGAAACTTCCGTAGACACATGGAAAGAAGCAAGTAGGACAGGTGGTATCCATGTAGAACAAGACACATGGCACTCTGCAACACGTCATCCATAAGATGTTAGGCTGCTACATGAATCTGCGAGAATGTCACTCCAAGATTTTTCCTTCCAGAACAAACACAGTTCCCCCGAATCCCGGAGCCCTGAAGAGATGGAGTCCCAAATTCCCTAATTATTTAATGTTAATATTATATTAATATTGGGTCAACAAGTAATTAGCGAGAAAGTCACTTTGTGAGAAATTTGTTCCATCGCTAAATATGGCCAGGGGAGTTCTAAAATCGGTAGGTTGTTAAAATTTTAGCAATGATGCTAAAGTTCCAGGGTCGCCCAGATGGCATAGTGGAAATTGATCGATGTCTCACATTCATTTCGGAAAGAGAAGGTGCCCGAGCGTTAATATCCTAGAGTAATTCTGGCATTGAAACCATTTATTTTTTGAAAGTATTCTCATTCTAATTATACTGTGTTTTGCATAATCCATATTGATTTTATTTTCTTAATCAGATTCTGTAATTTTTCCTATTACCAGTAGTGCAGCAGATAGCTACTAAGAAGGACATATATCCCCATCAGTTGTAACTTGATGCATTGTTGGAGTCTGACTTGCCATGTTGGAAATTTTCGTTCCTACATTGTAGGTTTTATCTCTTTAATGTATTTATGAAATTCATTTATAATGATCTTTGTATACTTCCAACTGACTTTCATCCCAATATTTAGAGTTAACTTCAATTTTCATAGTCAATTCTTTAATTTTTCCCATGGAAAAAGTAAGCAACATCCATTTCATTCTATTAAATAGATCATCTAGCTTGTCTGTCTCTATATGTGTTAGGATAAATAAAGTTATATGTGGTGGAAAAAAAATATATAATATTTTTTGAAAACTTGTTTAGTGTCGAAGATTCTTTGATCTTCTTGTGTGACCTTTGTGTTTGCTAGTTTTTTCTATATATTGACACACACCTAACATGATTGCTTATTTTCACGATTTTTTAGCTCATTGAAGTTAATTTAAACTGTGTGAAAATAAGGTGTCGAGACAGAGGGAGATGCCCTTCTCCTAAAACATTTTGTCTGTGAGCAGCAAACCCACTTTGAAAAGGTTGATCTGCAATTTCTCTCCAGGAAGAGGGAATCTTTGTAACATGCCTATCCAACTGAAATATTTGTAAGAAATGAAATATTTATAAGATGCCTATGAAATTTCAGTATAGTACCAACTGATATATTTGTAACATGTCCATCTAGTTGATTGTTTTTTTGGCAATGATAAAAAATTTTGAAGGTTTTTATTTCTGCGGATATTCTTGCAGATGTATTTACAAGTCTGTTGACCCTTCAATCTGTTAGGACCGAAACGACAACCTAACGAGGATGTCAATCCTACTACATTTTTTATAGATGTGCTACTTCTCTTTAAGTTTTTCCTGGGGCGTGTATAGTTCAAATTTTGGACTTAGAGAAAGTTTGTCGTAATGACTTAAAGCAATACAAAACGATATAAAATGTTAAGTTTGTTTTTTGAAATAAAGGTTCCTAAAAAATAGGACTAGAAATCACACACATTAAACATTCAAATTAAATAAACACAATTTCTTGAGATCCAACATAGTTCAAGACAAAAAAAATTGAGCACATAAAAATAAAAGAAGATGACTGACATGCATAAAGAGAACTAACTTTGCATTTCGAAAACAGGGTTACAAGGCACCGTCGAGATCATTCCTGAAATAGTTTTCTTTTAAATTTCTCAAAAAATAATAATATATGTTACATATTCCTTGAAATTTAAATGTGTTTTTCATATAAACTAGGATTGGGGCTCCCGTGGACCATAAAATAAATAAGTACAAGAAATAGGATTGTAGAAAGAAGAAGTGGGCGACGGTAGACAACAAGACCTGAAAAGAATAAATTGGAAGTTATTAGTCTTTGGTTATACATTTCTATTTAAAGAGGTGGAATAACTAGATTGATAAAGAAAGAAGTATGTGATCAATATATACTTAGTATGATGGTATCTCTCTCCCCCTTCACTATTTTCTTGCTGGTGCCTTTTTATTTCTCTCATCGACGGTTAATGGAATCATGTCAAATGCTTGTTTCCCTTCGTCGGTGAGATTTTCAATTGCACTTTGGAGCCTTTCTTCAATGTAGCTTCTCATGGGGGCCACATTGATCTCATGTTGGATTTTTATGTTGAAAATATCCCTTTCTAATTACCTTAGATCGATACAAAGATTACGAAGAGCCTATTCAATTTCTTCATTTTGTATCGAATAGTCGACTAGCCAGTTGTCCACGTCATCCTCATCATATTCAAGGATGACGTAAATATTTTCTAAAGACAACCCCTTAAAAATATCAAATTGTTCATTGAAGGCTTTCTTGGTTAAGGACAAGGAGTTGAGGATTAATTCGGGGTCTTGGACCTTGTTGGTACTTCCGTCTAAGTCTATTTCGGTCATCTTTCTAAATAGCTCTTATTTCTTTGATACAACATGTTCACATGATAGGACAATGAGATGTAGGTTCTTAAATTTTTGTTTCCAGCCTGCATTTAATTGTTTGATCTGGTTTGGGGAAGGGAGATATTCTTATCTTCTTCTGATTTCTATCATGTTGGTGACATTGATGCCAAAAGGGATGAACATGTCTAGATAGAAACCTTCTTCATTTTTTAAATCCACCTGCAAATATTCCTGGAAGGCATGTGCCCTCGTTTCAAAGGAAGATATACTTTTTTATGTTTCCCAGGCTTGAGTATTTAGCTCCATTCTTTTCTTTATAGTCTTCTCCACATAGCCTCTACACGATGTGTGGAGGCTGGATGATCCTTTTAACTTGGTTGTAGGGGTGGCAGGCACAGTTATTACTAAAGGACTGGAAAGCAATGGGATAGGAATCAAAGATTCCTCCAATTCTTTGATTCAGTCCTTCAATCTGGCATTCTCCGCCTCAAGGCCTCCAATGGAATCATCAAGAGCATCTCTGGTTTCTCAATGAATTCGAGATATTTGGGATAGCTGCATGTTCCTAAGGTTAATCTCTGAATGAGTTTTCACTTTCTTATTTCTTACATCTCTCTTTTCAATAATTAAATTTTTAGATTCGCTGTCAAAAACAATGCTCTGGAATACGAAGGATTCATCTTCGTCAAAAATCTCAGTCTCAACTATTTCAATTTGGGTATTATGGTGGATCACTTCCCTGGGCTTATCAACATTGTGGAATACGTTATCCATATCAATCTCAAGTTCCATGTCTTCACTTTCAGTTCTAGGCTCTTCCACTTCTTCCACAACATTTTTTCTCTTCTTCCTCACAAGAAGCTTGTGAGAACTATCAATTTTACCCAGAGGAGGGTTCCTATCTCCTCCTCCGTTTGAATAATTGTGGGTTTCTTTCTTACTGGGGTGAGCCATTGGAGCGATGCTCCGGGATGTCGTACTCTTGGGAGTGGTAGTTGGGGATTGGACACTCTTCTCACTGGGGCCTTTTCCCTATTGTTTGTACAATTCATTGGTGCTTTGCAATGTCTCTAGGTTGCCAGTGTCAAGAGAAGGAGTATTCTCATCATTGTATCTATCTTCGTTCATGAGTGTATGGATAAAACAATTGTTGAATCCAACTTCTAGTAAATGTTCTACAAAAATCCCATTAGGGTCTAACCCTCTCATCCTTTCAGAATATATTAGCTTCAATTTGTTGAAATGGCCTTCGAATCCGTCAATCTTATTGACGTTACTGAACATGAAGTCTCTGAATTTCCAAGGCAGAGGAATGAACTGTTTTTTTCTCTTCTCATGGAAAAAATGCAACCAATAGTTGTATTGCCTTGATATTTTTGTAACAAACATTATGTCTGTAATGTGACATGGAAGGAAAGCAGGATCTTCCTTGGAGCCAAAAATCATTATTACACTGTAATTATCCATTTTTTGAAGTGTCCACTTCCTATCCAAAAACTTGGTTTCCTGGTTAGACATTCGGGGAACATCCTCTCCTAACAATAAATATTTGAAAATTGAGTCAAAGTCATTAAAAAACTCATAAAAACAATGGGAGGCCTTGTGCCTCCATAAGGCCTGGTACCAGAAGGTTACTGGGTCAAATTCACAGTTTACCTTCTTGGACACAGATAGTTTTGGAAATGGAAAACAATATGCTATCATGAAAACCAAGTAGGATGACATATAAAATTTCTTCTCTTGTTTGAATCATGACAATTGGGAACAAATTTCAATGGAAATCAACTTCCCCCAATAAAAAATGGCTTTTTCCTTGACCGTGAAATACAAAATATAAAGAATCATGCGGAAAATTCTTGTTGTGGATTCCTGTCTCGTTATTCTTGTAAACAACCAAGCAATTTCCCCGAATGGATTTCTAAATGAAATAACCCGAAACCTTGTGATATCTTCAGGAACTATCGTCGGGTCTTCTAGGAACTCGGGTAAGAGGTCCAACCCATTATCATGCTTTTTTAGGAACTCCTTGTAGTCTTCTCCTCTGAAGGTCAATGTTGGCTCTGATGATCTCAACATCTTTCAAAAGACTTGAGGTGAAAAAGAAAAAGGAGAGTGGTCCTGCAGTGAAATAATTCTTTATCTTGAAATATATATCTCAACGCAACATGAGACCACCTCCTTACAGTCAAAGACTTCAGGGACACAGCCTACATGAGCAATTCCATAGGTCCAAATTACATCGTTCTAGATGGAAGGGGATGAGTAGTAAGAATATGCCCTAGGCCACTGGAAATTATGGTCCTCACACCTGAAGATATTCATTATATATCCACAGAACTATTGTCGAGTTGTTGCCATAATTTGATGAGAACATCAGTTTTCTCTAGACGATGTTTGAAATGAACACTCGAAAGGGATAATATAACCCTATGAAAATATTGTTCTAATGTGTGTGAATGGGAGATCTCCTCG
The DNA here is from genome assembly GCA_010110895.2 of Picea sitchensis. Classification (NCBI taxonomy): domain Eukaryota; kingdom Viridiplantae; phylum Streptophyta; class Pinopsida; order Pinales; family Pinaceae; genus Picea; species Picea sitchensis. The sequence continues at coordinate 44,722 of SNQJ01S0048206.1, read as the reverse complement.
AGCCTTTCGCTCATTAATGACAATATATATGGTTCCTTCATGATGAGTTGTTAGAATTAAAGCTTACTAATTGCATACTTATAAAGAAGTGTGAAGGTGGCGGGGACGGTGAAGAGAAATTAAGGATTGGATATTTCATGAAACCGCCAACCCGACGACCCACAAAAGACATTCCAATATGTTTGAAATGAACACTCGAAAGGGATAATATAACCCTCCAAAAATCATGGTTTGATGCGTATTAATGGGATATCTCCTCGAGTCGTTCGCTCATTAATGACAATCTTTACGGTTCTTGCATGATGAGTTGTTAGCATTAAATCTTACTAATTGCATATTTAGAAAGAAGTGTGAAGGTGGTGGGGATGGGGAAGAGTGATTAAGGAATGGCTAAGTATGGAAAGTGGTCGGTCAGGCTTCAAAATAGGTTCACAAGGGATACTCAGGAGAGGTGAGGCCCCGATAGTCAAATAGTATGTCTCAGAAATTTTGAGTGCAAAATGTGTAACATAGAAGAGAGCATGATGGGGCAGTCTAGTAGTCAATTTGTATATCGCGAAACTCTAGGTATTGTTTGTAGGTCGCAGAACAATGGAAGTGAAATCTTGATCCCGCTTGTCTAAGAAACCACAATCGAAAAAGTGGCTAAGTATGGAATAGGGAAACGGTCGGTCGAACTCATTTCTGCTAATATATTGAAAATTGTAATGGATATCCCATTACCTGGCAAGATCTTTTATGCATGTTTCTAGACAAATTGTGTAGGGATAGTCAGTGTGATTGTCTCCTCGAGCCTTTCGCTCATTAATGACAATTTTAACATTTGTTGCATGATGAGTTGTTAGCATTAAAGTTTACTAATTCCATACTTGTAAAGAAGTGTGAAGGTGGTGGGAACAGGGAACAACAATTAGGAATTGGAGATTTTGTGAACCCACCAACCCGACGATCCACGAAAGATATTCCAAGAAATGGCCAAGTATGGAAAGGGGTTGCACGGGATTCAAAATAGGGTTACTAGGTATCCTCAGGAGATGTGATGGCCCGACGGTCAAATTGTATGTTTCAGAACTTTTGAATGAAAAATGTGTAACACGGAAGAGGGAATGATGGGGGAGTCCAGCGGTCAATTTGTATATCGCAAAACTCTGGGTGTTGTTTGTAGGTCACAGAACAATGGAAGTGCAATATAGATCCCTCCTACCCGAAAATATATGATCAAAAAAGTGGCTAAGTATGGAATGGGGAAGTGGTCAGTCAGAGTTGTGATACAAAATAATGAGTGGAAATGTGAACTCGTGAGTCCGCCAACCCATGCACTTAGACATTTTCAGAAAAATGACTAAGTAACCAGAAAGAGAAAGTAGAGGGGAAAACCAAAGGGGAATTCGGTTAAGTATAGAAGAGGGAAAAGAAGGAGATAAAAGAGTGGGAAAATAGAAAAGGGGATGACAATTTTAGGAAGTGGGAATTGGTCTCAAACAAGCCCCATTGATGCAAAATCATCATTTTCTAGTCCAATATTTTATCCACATACTCGTTTTGTATTGTGCTTGTTTCATTAAAAAGGGTGTGAGAAAATGAAAATATAAACTATAACTTGATTTTTGGTCATAACTATGTATAGTTGATTTACATGTGCTATTGATGTTTGGCTTTTGTAGATAACAGTGGGTTAGGATAATTTTTCATTCTTACTGTGACAAGGCCTTAAAAAAAACTAGAATAAGTAACAAAGTTTTCCAATTCAATTCTCACACAAAAAAATTCTTTGATCCCATAATATTCATCTTTGTTGATTCGATAATAGGGAGGTCGATTTGGTAGATTGGGATATTGGTCATTTTAGGCGACTGGGGTGCATCGGCTAATGCTTTGATGAATATTTTTTTTTATTGCAACATGTGGGATTAATTGTGTTTTCGATACATTGTTTAATGCCTTGAAATATTATTTTAAGTATTAAACTTCTTGCAGCAGATTATTGATTTAATGGTTTTTTGTTTCCCTCTATTTTTACCTCTATTATTTCACTTGTATGTCATTACTCTGCTACCAGCCAAGGAGAACCCTCATCCATATAATATTTCCAATTTGACCATGCTTTTGTCTTGGTGAAACAACCCTCTAACTCACCAACAAATTCAAAAGAACGACCATTCCAAATTTTCGGTGGCCTGGCTATGCCCTTTAGCACTCAGGTGCAGAATTTAGGAGAAACAGTAACTATGAAGTCAATTAGACAGCTCTACAGGCTCTTCAATAGAATAATAGAGAAAGTGAGTCATAGTTATACTTTCCAGGATGTGTTTTCATAAGAGAAGCATCGAAACGCTACAGAGAAAGAAATGGAGGGTTGTTGAAATAAACTTATTGTAGTGTCAACTTGATCGTAAGTATAACAACGCCGAACTTGAATTTTAATATTGTGGTTGATTTCATATCCCCATTTGACTTCATCTAGCATATATCATTTTTTTTCAAAATATTTATGAAGCATATATCTAGCGAGTAAAAGTTCTCAAATAGAGGCCAGGGGATGGACAACCAATAGTATGCTTCCTTTTCAAGTGAAGGAATCAAGGAAGTGAGAGGGAAATAAGAGATCGTTTGCTCAATAAGGTTGAGATAAGAAAGAAACTTCTTGGGCAGGGCCCCAACTCCTGCATTGTGAATTAGTGTTGTTATGTTCTATCTACATTACGAATGGAATTGAATGTTGGTTTGAAACTGTGTGTGAAATTCATTTATGTTTCCATAGAAGCCTAATGTGATCGACACAATGCATTGTCATATAATTGTTCAATGCTTAATATTTTATCAAATTACTTGATTCAATACAATATTTAAGAAATACGAGACCATCAAACCATGAAAACAAGAAGAGGTGTTAAATCCAACAAAGAATCCCCATCCAAGATTCCAAGGCAAGTTTTTAATAGTAAATCTATAAGAAAAATAGTGGGTGATATATATTTATCCATAGACATTGGACTGAGTTCTTTGCACCGAAGCATTGAACATACTTGTCATAAATACAGGTAGAGGAGTTACAAAAAAAAAACATGCATACAATTATGTGTTGTTCATCTAGTGCAACAACATGCAGAAGGCATCGACAAGCTCTTGAACATGCATACGAAATTGATTGTCATGCTTTTTTAGGAACTCCTTGTAGTATTCTCCTCTAAAGGTCAATGTTGTCTTCGACAATCTAAAAATCTTGTGGAAGACCCAAGGTGACAAATAAACAGGAGAGTGGTCCCGTAGTGAAATAATTATTTGGCTTGAAATATATCTCTCGAGACACCAAGAGACCACCTCCTTATAGTCAAAGACTTCAGGGACGCAGCCTGCACGAGAAATTACAGAGGTCAAAATTACTTCGTTATGGGTGGAAGGGGATGAGTAGTAAGAATATTCCTTGGACCACTGGGAGTTATGGTCCTCACCCCATAAGATGTTAATTGTATCTCCATAGAACAAGAGACTAGTCCCGCAGTTGAATAATTCTTTGGCTTGAAATATATCTCTCAGCGCACCAATAGACCATCTCCTTACAGTCAAAGACTTTAGGGACACAGCCTGCAGTAGGGACAAATCCAAACCCTAATCCAAAACCCTAAAAATGAAAGGAAAGGATACATCTCTGAGGGCCAGGACCACCATCTGATTCAAGAGACTCAAACTCTCATGTTTCAAAGCGGTTATTGCATTCAAAGTTAGTTTCTTCTTTGAAACCCCTTCCTTTGGTCTTCTTAGGGCTGCCATCACCGAGATGGGAAGTGCCCCCCTTTATGGTGGATTTCAATTTGGGCACAGGAGTGGGAACAACGTCCGTATTTCTATCATCCATCGTTGTATCATCGTCCATCAGATCATCTTCTTCCGGCTTGAAATCGAACGCATCAACCTTTGTGTCGATTATTCTTTCGTTCTTTTCTGCAAAATCCTTGAAATTCGGAGTGGGCGATGGATATATAGAGAGAATGAATGATATACACATTTATAGGGTTACAAAACAAATAAACACAGAGGGGCAGGATATACACGTTTATAGGTCTATAAAACAAATAAAAAAGGGGGGGTTTTCTGAGTAGGGGGGGTTGCCTTGGAATTCTTTGGCTTGAAATATATCTCTCGGTGCACCAAGGGACCATCTCCTTACTTCCCTCTAGGTGGAAGGGAATGATTAGTAATAATATGCCCTGGACCATTGGAAGTTCTGGTCATCATTCCCGAAGGTGTTTACTGTATCTTGACAGAATTGTTGTCAATTTGCTGCCATAAGTTGACGAGAACATTCATATGCTCTAGATGATGTTTGAAATGAACACTCGGAAGGGATAATATAACCCTCCATAAATCTTGGTTTAATGTGTATCAATGGGATATCTCCTCGAACCTTTCGTTGATTAATGGCAATTTCTATGGTTCCTGCATAATGAGTTGTTACCATTAAAGATTACTAATTGCATACTTAGAAAGAAGTGTGAAGGTGGTGGGGATGATGAAGAGTGATTAAGTATTGGATATTTTGTGAAGCCTCCAACCCAACAATGTGCGAAAGATATTCCATGATGTTTGAAATGAACACTCGGAATGGATAATATAACCCTCCACAAACCTTGGTTCAATTCCTATTAATAGGAGATCTCCTAGAGCCTTTCGATCATTAATGACAATCTTTACAGTTCCTTCATGATGAGTTTTTAGCATTAAATATTAATAATTTCATATTTATAAATAAGTGCAAAGGTGGTGGGGATGGTGAAGAGCGATTAAGGATTGGAGATTCGATGAACTCGCCAACCCAATGACCCACAAAAGAGATTCCAAGAAATGGCCAAGTATGGAAAGCAGTCGGTCGGGCTTCAAAATAGGGTCACAAGTTATACTCAGGAGATGTGAGGGCCCGATGGTCTAATTGTATGTCTTTGAAATTTTGACTGCAAAATGTGTAACACGGAATAGGGCATGATGGCGGAATTGGATGGTCAATTTGTATATTGCGGAACTCTGGGTGATATTTGTAGGTCGTGGAACAATGGAAGAGCAATGTTGAGAGCACTTGCCCAAGAACCGACGATTGAAAAAGTGCCTAAGTATGGAATGGGGAAGTGGTCGGTCGGACTCGTAATATAAAAGCATGAGACATATTTGGAAAAAATACTAAGTAACCAGAAAGTGAAAGTATAGGGTAAAAAGAAAGGGGATTTTGGTTGTCAATTTGTATATCAAGGAACTCAGGGTGTTGTTTGTAGGGGGAGGAACAATGGAAGCGCAATCTTGATCCTGCTTGGTTGGGAACCCGCGATCGAAAAAGTGGTTGAGTATGGAATGGGGAAGCGGTCGGTCGGAATTGTGATATAAAAGAATCAGTGGAAATGTGAACGCGTGAATCTGCTAACCCGCACACTTAGACATTTTTCGAAAAATGACTAAGTAACCAAAAAGGGAAAGTAGAGGGGAAACAGAAAGGGGAGGGAAATTTTCGGAAGAAGGAATTGGTATTAACAAAGCCCCATTGATGGTATTAATAGTAACTATGAAGCGCATTAGATAGGTGAATAGGCTCTTTAATCAAGGAATAGAGAAAGTGAGTCATAGTTATACTTTCTAGGATGTGTTTGCATAAGAGAAGCATCGAAAAGATACAAAAAAATCAATGGAGGGTTGTTCAAGTAAAATTATTGTACTGTCAACTTGACCGTAAGTATAACAACAAAGAATTTTAATTTTAATTTTCTATGGTTGATATCATAGTCCCATTCGACTTTAGCTAGCATATATCCTTTTATTTCAAAATATTTCTGAAGAAGAATTTTGGTAATTTCATCAATCAAGTAAAAGTGCTAAAATGAACTACATATTACATTTTCTTCAAAGAGATTACATTAAAAGGCAAGGCAAGTATTGTATATTCTTTAAGATCATAGAAAAATCGTTATGATCCTGAATCTATCATCCAACCATAATTCAAAAACTGGGCCCATTAGAACCTTGAACTACAGTACGAAAGCACATGAACAAAAGTATGACAAACACAAGACAAGAAAAAATCAGCAGAGATTGGGCATTGTATTCCATCTATAACCAAATCCCCAAATGGGCACCAAGAAATTTTTCAATTACTATATTACTATGAACCAAGATCATTATGACCATTTGCTTACAATAGTACTATGAATCAATATCACTATGACAATTTGCTTCCGATAGTACTATGAACCAAGATCATGTTGACTTGACAATGTTCTAACATTACTAGTTCTGGAAAAGAGTGTCATCATTTAACTTAATGGAGTTTGAACAATGCCAAATTTGCAATATTATTTAAAATTCTTGATGGTTCCATTCAGAGGAGAAATCCATTTTGACATCTCAAAGGATGGACTTGATTTATTCACAGTTGGGTACTTTGTATGATGTCTTTCCTCATGCTTCTCATTCTTGGACTGAACAATCTTATGCGCTTCCAGTTCACTTTGTCATGGCACTGCAAAACTCTATTCATATCTTGATTGGGTAGCATGGATAGATACATATCATATTGTTTCATTTCTTGTCAACGGATGATATGAACTTATTTTTTTTGGTTCAGCCAATATGCACTATGGCATTGTCCTCATTTAATGTAAATTTTCTATGGACACGAAAGTCGCGTAACATGTAGACATTTTTTTCCTTTTTTTTGTAGGTATACTTCATATGGAAATTCTGCCAACCCAGGAAGCACATCTTGTAATACAGGTTGTCTAATTGTACAATGTACAATTGTGTTGTTGAGGGTTCAGATGGCAGTGTTGAGCCAATGTCTATATATGTAAGGGAATTTTTTACTGCATCGTAGACAATCAATTATGACATCATTTATGAAAGTAGAGGCAGAAGTAGGAGAGTTGCATTTGGAACATACAATATCGAAGGGGGTCGAGGATGAATTTGTTGCAACCAAAACACCCTCAACTTGCACACGTGAGCATATTAGTTAATAATATGTGTACAACAAAAAATATGCACAAAATTGTTTAAGGAAATTTTTATGTGCAAAGTGTGGATGGAATTGTAGATGTATACGTACAACAGTTGTCGAGCTAGTTATTTTCTTGAGATCTTGTACTATGTTTGTTCGCAATTTTGTTACAAATGTTGCTTGGGTTGTTTTAAAGATCCTTTCTTTAACATCTCTTTATTTGTTATATTTTTTAAGATAATAAGTGGAAAATTCCTTTATGTAATTGTTGTTCCATTGAGGGAAATAAATTTGAATAGGTGTCGAACAATTGTAGCTGCAACATGGAACAATGTAATAGTTGTGTAAGATAACTAAGATATATGAGCATGTGAAAGTAAAGGACAAAACTGGGTATGGAGAACGATACCATTTCTTTGTCAATTTTTGACTGCCCATCTTTTATATGGAGAATGTGTTGTGAGCCAACTTTTCTTGCGAGTGTGATAGCTGCACCAATGGTTCTGATTGGGTAAATGTCATTGCTCTCTGCAAGTTGGTTGATTGTTGTGTCTGGTATGAAATGATATTCTGAACAAGCCGTGGGAACTTTTTCCACAATACTTGTTTCATTGAGTGATATAATCCAATCACAATCACCATGGTCATATACTATTTTCGGTAATATATTGAAATTTTTAATGGATATCCCATTACCTGGAAAGATCTTTTCTACATGTTTCTAGACAAGTTGTGTAGGGATAGTCAGTGTGACTGTCACCATGGCTTTGTTGTCTTCCATGTTAGCACACATAATGCATCTAGTTTTGTTTTCCTTGTCTAAGTAGGTGTTATACATGACCATTATGTCCTCGACGAACACTTTTCCAGTTCTACGGTTGTTCAAGCCTTCTATCAATAGTATATTGGGTGTTATAAGTTTAGACCTGGTGAGATTTTTTGAACAGAAAAAGTAATGTGAATGGCAGTTTGTATCATTTGTTTTTGGCATAAATGTACAAGTAGATGCACAATTTGGATGAAGTATTTTTGGCAGCCAATTCACATTTTTCCATTGTCTTATAAGCTGCTTACACCAATGTTTTGCAAACATCATTTTTTCGTCGCAATTTTCAAATAAACAACACTTTTATTTTTGCGACAATTGCACATTTACCTTCGTTTTTGTTTTCACGACTGTAAGTGTGAAAACTTGGTCTTTCATAGTCGCATTAAAATCATTATTTGGACTATCTCTATCCTCCTTGTCGATATGCCCATTGCGCTTACCTTTTACTAATCAGTATGCAGCTGGAAAAACTTTTTGATCTATACTCATTGGACATTCTTGGATTGATTGTGTGACTTTGTCTCATTGAGTTTGTAATGCATTGGCATTTGGATTTACATGTTCTTTGATTTGATTTGATTGACCATTGGTTTCATGAAAATATATAGGTGTTATGGTGAAACCCTTGAAATATTTCATTTGATATGACACCTAGTTCAAAACACATTGGTACCTCGCTTAAACTCTTGATATGAATTGATACAACGCATGTCACATTAGTCAAAACATTGGTATTGGTTTCGATTTGTAAGTTTGGTTTTAAAACTATGGCATAACGTTTCATTGCACGCGTTGGTTTATACACTTACCATTGGTTTCATTGGTAGAGCAAGTGACATGATTGTTAAACCATACAATAGTGGGTTGAACAACAATAAACGTCGGCGGTTGTACCTTGGCAATAACTATTATGCATGGCCAGCAAATATCTCCACCACCTTCGCATGATGTCATCAATGACTATCCCTTATCCCTGTTTCACCTCTGTTAGCCTGAGTAACCCTTCGTGCACTCTGCTGCTGTGTGTGCTATGATCCAAACCCTGGACTCACCGTGCGCTCGGCTCCATGGCACCAGTGGTGCGAATTGAGTCGAACGGAAGCCAAGCCTTGCTACTGTTCGACAATGCTCGAAAGGACTTAGAGGATAATGGTTGGATCACCTTTGTACAACGATTTGAGGGTTTTAATTTATTTGTTGCACAGCAGTTCGCTCTGACTTTTGATGGTTGTAGAGCCAAGGTGGGCGAAATTCAATTGGAAATAAATGAGGAGTTTATTAGTTCTTCTACAGGGTTACCATCCTCGGGCTAGCATTGGTTTAAAAACTCTAAGGTCGAGGAGGTGCCATGGTCGCTATTGTTCGTCTCGTGAAAGGTCACATCTTGTGACAGAGGTATGCCCATCTCTGCACTTAAACCATGATGGCATGATATTTTGATGGTGGTCAAACAATTTGTGACCTGTGAGGGTCGATATGGTCTCATTTTTCTCTATCACCTGCGTTTGTTAATGAATTTTATGGGATACCCGTTGAATATGCCCTTTTATTTCCAGCATAGCCTATATAAAATGTCGAAAAGGTTTAAAAGGGAGAAGGCTGATAGTAGCCTGTTCCACCATGGCTTAATTAGACTTATCATTGTTCATTACTTGAATCGCCACGGTGATAGTTGGCAAGATTTTATCGCTCGAAATGGTTTTAGTGATACAGACCTTGTCCAGATTGACAAGCCTGTGGTTAATGAAACCAAGGTCGGGCCACTCGTGCCTTTCCATGTCCTACTGCCTTCTCCTAAACCTTCGGTCGACCTTGATGTTGACTTACCCGACGTTATAACTGAGAAGATTGAGGCTATTAAAAAGCCTGTAAGCAAAAAGGCCAAGGCAAACCCTACTGTTGATGGAAAAGGAAAAAAGAATGCTCGGATTATCTCGAGAATGGATAGGAATAAGCCTAAACCTAGTGTTGAACAGAAGCCCATAGTCCTTAGTGAGGATTCAGACTCTGACATAGAATGTTTCCTAGCTAGTGAGTACCCTTACTCACAGGGTCTGTGCTCCGAGCCACCTTATGAATTCGTTTTGAATCTTCCCCCTTGCCTAAGGAATAATGCTAGCTACCCTGGGATCAAACTACCTAACGAAACCCTCGGCAATGTAACCAAACCCTCACCTGCATTTTAGAAGCCCGGACAGTCGTCTTGTGACCAATGTGATTTGTGGTTGGAATGATACTATATAGACGTTCCCCTACTTCAATCGAAAATCCAATCGCTGGAAAGTCAAGTTCCAGTGTTGACCAGCCAAAGAGACAAGCTTCAAGCAACTGATAAGAAGCAGAGGACTATTGGTTCCATCATTTTTAAGAATGTTGAATCGGCTATAGCTATTGTCAACTCCAAAATGTCATGATCAAGCCATCTGCTCGTTCTACAGGTATGAATTTTGATATCGTTTTAGTTTTGTGAATGACCAGGATTAATATAATGATTTGAATTTGGTTTTCAAATAGCTCTGTCTATCATTCGAAATGGCTCTGTCATAATGTGTTCATCCTGTACATTGTTTTCACTTTGCTAAAAATAAATGAAGTTTTGATTTGAATACACAATTTGCTCATGCCCAGTTTAGTCATTGATAGATTTTTATCGGATTTGATTTACTTTCAATTGAATTTGTTTTGTATCTAATCTGGACAAGAGGTTTTCATGCTAGATGTAGAATACGATCATGTTTTGATTTGATTTCGTTATGGTTAGTATGTTGTGATTTTGGAACAACTTCGTGAGTTTAAATTGATATAATTTTCTAAATCAGGAATACAACTCTGATTGAAAATGATTTGGAAAGAACGACTCTGTTTTTTATGAAAACAATGTTCTCATTCAAGCCTGTGCAAACATGCCCGAATCAGGAAACGGTTTTGATTCACGACAACTATGTTAAACCCCAGCTGTTTGATTCGCTTGATTGGATTGTTGTGTATCTTCAGTTAGCATGATTGATTTTATGAGTTGTATTCGTATCAACAATAGACTTGATTGCATCTCTTTTAATTTTAATTTTCAAACGAGTTTGTTAACTCAGATCGACTTATGTCATTTTTGTCAAATTCGTATGAGGAAATTCAGGTAATAGTCGTTTCAAAGTGAATTCAAGAAATGATTTCGTGAATGATTTTGTTTGCCCCAATTTGCAATAACAAACAATCGGATAATTCTTACGAACTCTGTTATCAATTGATTGATCTCATTACGATTTCATTTGTGACAATTTACGCACCAGTTTTGATTTGATTCGCTCATGGCACAAATCGTTTGTTATGTCAATACAGTTATGACGATTTGAAAATGATCTTGTTTGGATTCGATCGTGTTTCCTGTTGATGAGGCAGCATAACAATTGCCTATGATTTGTTTTAATTGTATTGATTTCAATTTGATATGAAATGATTTCATTACTGTTCGATATGATTTTGTTCACCCGACTTTGTGGTAACAAACGAAACAGAGTACATGTATCTCTGTAGTCATTTGATTGATCTTGGTCTTGTTTGAGTTCAAAATGGTATAACAATTTCAATTTGAATGATTCGCTTTCAAATAGCTATTAGATGTTAGTTGGATTTAATTCTTTAAAAGATTTGAATTGATTTTAGTGATGATTCTGTGTCTGATTTAGACTAGCTACAGAATCGCAAGATTCTGTAGCTAGTCTATAGAATTAAATTTTTATCATTTTCTTTAACAAAATAACTGCCTAACTTGTTCATTTTTAACCCTTTTTAGGTACATCCGAATTGCATTAGACATGATGGATAGTCTAGGAGATATTTTTGTGATTTAGTTTTTATTTTAGGTTCCTAGTTTAGTCAGACTTGGGATATCTTCCCAGATTTTTTGTAAACGGTTTGATAACTTCTACAGGGATGTTTTACCCTGTAGAAGGTCTTTAAATACTTATTATTTTGTAATAATGGGGCATCCTCACTTGTGGGAGAACCAGGCTATGGATTTCTAATACAAACTGAGACAGGAGTTGATGTTTTTCTACAGCTTTCGCTTTTCAATATATCAATCTTTTGTTTCAAGTTTATGAATGTCGTTTGCAGTTGATTATAGACTACTTTAGCTATCGTAATCTATTGCAGAATGATATGATTTAATTAATGTGCTATCCATAATCTGATCTCTTTCATTATTTTAAAAAGAAAAGTACAACAATTACTTTGTTTCAGTTAATGAATCACAGATCTCTCTTCTTCATTAATTGAATCATTTTGTATAAGTCTTTGCATACAGGTTTATCTAATTGTGAACATTTATATATCATAAGATTGTTGTAAATTTTTATGTCTTGTTTGTCCTGTAATCATACTTGAAGAGCACTGCAGCTATCATTTACGAGAAGCTCCTGGATAATTCAGTGCGGGTTTCCTCCCTCCGAGCAGCTGAGAAAATCATCATACACAGGACAAATCTGGAGCGTTTCTCCAGGTCAGTTTGTTATTTATTTGTTTAGTATAGTTTAAGTAGTTTATTTAGATATATGTTAGTTAGATTTGTAGTTAGAATTAGTATATTAGTTGTTTAGTTTAGTTAGTTTTTGTTTTATCTCTTGTTCATAAAATTATAAAATCAACAAAAAATATCTTTCTCTGTCTTAGGGCAGAATGCAAATGAGTTTTTCAGGTTTTATTCAAATCTGTAAATTGTNGTTTGCAGTTGATTATAGACTACTTTAGCTATCGTAATCTATTGCAGAATGATATGATTTAATTAATGTGCTATCCATAATCTGATCTCTTTCATTATTTTAAAAAGAAAAGTACAACAATTACTTTGTTTCAGTTAATGAATCACAGATCTCTCTTCTTCATTAATTGAATCATTTTGTATAAGTCTTTGCATACAGGTTTATCTAATTGTGAACATTTATATATCATAAGATTGTTGTAAATTTTTATGTCTTGTTTGTCCTGTAATCATACTTGAAGAGCACTGCAGCTATCATTTACGAGAAGCTCCTGGATAATTCAGTGCGGGTTTCCTCCCTCCGAGCAGCTGAGAAAATCATCATACACAGGACAAATCTGGAGCGTTTCTCCAGGTCAGTTTGTTATTTATTTGTTTAGTATAGTTTAAGTAGTTTATTTAGATATATGTTAGTTAGATTTGTAGTTAGAATTAGTATATTAGTTGTTTAGTTTAGTTAGTTTTTGTTTTATCTCTTGTTCATAAAATTATAAAATCAACAAAAAATATCTTTCTCTGTCTTAGGGCAGAATGCAAATGAGTTTTTCAGGTTTTATTCAAATCTGTAAATTGTAGATATTGTACATTTTGTGGATAAGTTATATTTCTGTTAGTAGTTAGATATTTAATTAGTTAGAGTTAGTATAGTATTAGTTAGTAGATTGTATATATAGATTAGTTAGTTTAGTTTATTAGTTTGTTTTATTCCTTTTTAGTTAGATTAGTTTAGTTTTAGTTAGATTAGTTTGTTTAATAGTTAGTTTTAGTTATATTAGTTAGTTTAGATTAGTTTTTATTTTTGTTTCTTAGGACCTTAGATCGGCTAATAGAGCCGCTAAACCTGTGAGGGTGGTTCATCCCAAACGGCTTGGGTTATTAGACAACCCCAGACCAGTTCCACTCTTCTAGTTGACGGACGGTCAATTTCACCCGTCAACAAATGGCGCTAGAAGGAGGGCCTGAATTTAATTAATGGTATGAGGCAGTCGCAAGACTCCTCCACCACCTAATCTCTCACCTATAGTGACTAGAAGCCATTCAAACGATAATATTCCCCTTCAAACAACAACTACTTCAATCGACGATCCACAGATCACAGTTAAACCAGCAACCCCTAATCCTACAGGTGGTGACATACAAGAGATTGTCTGTCAATATCTTATTAAAACACATAGTGCCTTAGCCCGTTTGAGGCAACCTAACTGTCTGTGGGACCAACCTTTGGATTTCTCTGATATCATAGAACAATTAGGAGGCAGTGATCTCACTGTGAATCCTTCAGATCCAATCTCAAATCCTGCTACAGGAGGATCTGGGATACCTCCTTCACCACCTCCATCATCTCCTTCCTCTTCTGGAGGAGATTCATCTGACGAAAGCAATTCCCCTTCTCATCCTTCCACACCCACTACCCCAATGTCAAATCAGAACAACCCTGCTAGACCCTGGCTTGATCAGAATGTCGTAGTTGTACCTGGAGCTCAGCATCCTTTACCTAAACACCCGGAGAAATGGCTTCCCAAGTTTGACCCTGACTCAAAATAGATCGCTGAAGATCACATTAAAAAGTTTATGTTATCCATAAGACTCCGTAATTTCGAACATGAAGACGTTGTATGTAGGTTGTTCCCCTATACTTTCGAGGGCAATGCATCCACATGGTACTTTTCCCAACAACCCCATACCATCGTGCCTTGGGAAAAGTTCGAGTCATGCTTTTTGGAAAAGTTCAAAGATGGTAAGCCTCCGGAAGTCCTAGTCATGGACCTTTCTAGCTTAAGAATGAACCCAAAAGAAAAAGTTAAAGACTTTAATCAAAGATTCTTGACACTTAAAAACCGAATCCCTGCGGATTCCATGCCTGCTAAGAGTCTCATAATAGCATACTACACTAAATCTTTGCATCAAAGTATAGCTATTTGGGTTAAACGATCCAAGAAATCCATGTTGTTAGAAGCCTTCGAGGAGGCCAGCCAGATTGAAAAGGACATACTTAGTCTTAAAGATTCTACTAGCAACGAAACTAAGACTAGTTCTTCTTCCAAAAAGAAGATCGAAATCCTCCCCAGACCCACTCAAAGTAAAACACAACCTGAAAGCTCTAATTTAGAAAACTTAACTAAAGTTGTTCAAAAACTGTCAAATCAAGTTATAGAATTGAAAAGGTCTATCAAAAAAGCTTCCTCGAGCAAAGGACCTTACAAACCCCTGTTTCGGAAGCCTTTTCCCTCCAATCGACCTAACCCAACCACAGAAGGCCTAAATCTAGAAAGTCTGCAATGTGCCCTTCAAACAATTCTAGAAGCCCAAGATAACTTGATGCCTCCTGAGATTCCTGAGGAGGTAGTTGAACAAGAGACAGTTCAAGAAGAAGAGTCTTCTCCAAACATTTTTGGACACTTCTCGGATAGCATCTTTCAAGCTAACTTCGAGACAGATCATCTTTATAATACCAGGAGTAAGACAGCAAACAAACCTTCTGCCGAAAACACTACAACTTTGCCTCCAAAGCAATCTAAATCAGTTGAGACTAAATAGAGTAATGTGAACCCCAACTTAGATTATGATGTTGTTGAAGATCTTAAAAAGTTAAGGGCTAACATTTCTATTTATGAGTTATTGAAGTTTCCATTTTTGCTACAAAAAATGTTACAAAATATTTCAGAGAATGGCAAAAATGGTAATTCTAATGGTAACAAGGTTGTGCAGAACAAAGTCCCTCAGAAGAGTTCCACTAAAAATAATCCTGATCCTCAAGATAAAGGAAGCCTTCCTGTAAGTAATGTAAATAATGTAAATAATGTAGATAAAGTATCTTTAGAAACTGTGATTAAAAATCCACAAGCTACTACTCTTAGTACTCGCAAAAATGTACCTCCGTTTTTGTTAACCTTCGAGATCTTTAATAGAAACGTGCACAATTGTATGGTAGACTCAGGAGTGTCATCCAATGTGATGCCTTGGTCTATTTGCCAGAAAATTAACGTAGAAGTTGAACCCTCCACTTTAAAAATCATACAACTTGATCAGACAAATGTGAAAGTTATAGGCAAACTAAAGAATGTGCTTACTAGATTATCGTCTAACCCCAAGGTTCGTCAAGTTATTGATATAATTGTTGTGGACATTCCAGAAGTGTATGGTTTTTTTTTAAGCAGGGACTGGTCAGAACAGCTACATGGTTATTTCGCGACAGATTGGTCCCATCTATGGCTTCCAGAGAACGACAAGCCT
>SNQJ01S0048205.1:9937-40690 GCA_010110895.2 Picea sitchensis | reverse complement strand
CTCCGCATAGAGTGCGTTGAGGAGGCTAAGCAGTTGAACTCTTGTTCTCGTTTGCCCAGAGTGAATTTGGTTGTTCGAGTCATGCAGGGGAAGTGCAAGTTGAACTTGAAGTTTTAGTTTCCAGCTTGAGCGAAAGAAGACAGGGATTTCTATGGCTTGGAGCGCCTAGAATTCCAAAGTAATCAACACTTGGAGAGTCGTTGAGGCCATGCATCAGAGTGTGCGTAGAACCCCTGAAAGAGGCAGAGGAATATAAGCTCAGGAGGGATAGTTCCTCGTACATACCGTGGGAACAAACCTGGGTGAGATTTGAACCAAAAGAAGCTTCGGAGCAAAGCAGGTTTGCAAGGCGGGGAATCATCGACCAGGAATTGCCAAAAGAAATCGTGAAGTCCCGAGGATCATTGGATCGTGGAAGAGTTGCGAGGGAGATAACCCGTAAGCACAGTCGAGGAGGATAAAAGTCCATCGGGCTTCGGTGGTTCGGCGTTCGGGGTTTGGCGAGGTAAGAGTTCTACCCCTCGTGAAATCACGAGTTGCGATTTTCCCGATTTGATAGGGGCCGTCGATATTCAGAGAGACACGTGGCCTCAGACCCCGAGAGATCGGGGGTTCGGCGTTCGGGGTTTTCAAATGTAACGGACTTGCGACCGTTGAAATTGTGATCCCGCGATCCCCGATCACACGAGTGGAAGAGTTATGTGGTAGTGTGGGACCACAAGGCATAGTGGGAGACAGGTGGCGTCAGTTCAGAGTTCGGGGTTCGGAGTTTTGAGTTGCATGTGACTGCGCTCACAGAATTCGTGAGATCGCGAATTCCGATTTCCCGATTTCCAGAAGGGAGATCGCTGAAGGAACCTACTGTGGGTAGTGGACTCCCGAGTGGAGTGGAAGAGTACTTAGACTCTTCGGGCCGTGTGTAAGAAGGGCCTGGTGGGAGCGGCCGTGCCATCGAGGGTAGGGTTGTGTCAGCCCCCATAAAATGAAGATGTGAATTTTGATGATTTAATTAAGAACTAGAAAGCACATAAGAGGCCTAAAAAAAATGATGTATAATATTATTATAAGACATATCGATATGCATATAAATAGTTTACTTGGAACATTGTTTGGATGATAAACATCATTTATAAAACTATTTTTTATGACATATTCTTTTGAATGAGTTCTTGCATACTTTCTTGTACTTATGTTAGTTAAATATGAAATATATATGGTTAGTAAAATATGGATAGATAGATACAACAAATTCAATTTTATTAATTTGTAGTAATTATGTTCAAAGGAAAAGGAAATCAAACAACTTTTCACTTATTTTATCTTATCTTTATTTCTTATCTTTACAATCACTTTTTATCAATTTTGAATATTTCTAATGCATATTTTCTAGTAGAATATAGATTAGTTAGTGGGGAATTGAGAGTGATGTGAGGGGGGAAGGGGCCATAGGATATTCCACCTTCACTTGGTTGACCTTGTTAAGTAGAGAATAATTTATTGGAGTCGTTTAATCTTGGAGAAAACATCCCTCGATACATCGAAGCAACAACATAGTCAATGTTGACTTCGTTGTTGCTCCTTCAAATCAATGGAGGTTTTCTCCAAGATTAGACAACTCCAATAAATTATTATCGAAACCAAGAGGGGATTATTTGGGAGTTCTATTTAGTTGTATATTTTTTGTGTTTTTATTTTTTTCTCATCAAGTAAATCCATGTTTGAATCTAGGATGATGAGGGGCTAGTCCAAAAAGAAGGATTATAAGGTGCTTAGAAGCATTGTCAAGGTATGTTCTGACATTCTCATAAAAAWGCATCTTAGAGTAAATAATGCTACTAATATTAGTTGTATTAATTTTATAGATATTTATGGAGGTTGAATGATTTGGAACTACAAGTATTACACAAACATAATGATGCATGAGCTGCAATCAGGGGAGGTTTTTTATCCAAATCATTTTAATGACTATTTAATTTGAAGATGTTTCAAGTACCTTGAATGGGACCTCATATGTCATAACTTTATTGTTTATTGAACATTTTAATATTTTACACATTTGAATGTTTTCTTATGTTGATAGTTTGACGCCCAATATAAATTATAAGACACAAAGAAGATCATGAAGGATTGGAAAACAAAAGCAAAGGGTTACACAAAGAAGTTAGAAGAAATCATTTGGTGTAGATATTGGAGGTAACACATTGGCCTTCATGTTTTTTTTTTATTTGCAAGCCTTCCTTTGTGTATTTGTTTATCTAGATCCTTCATTTTATGTTACCAAATGGTTTAAAATATAACTATTTCTTTGTATTTATAGTCTTTATTTCAAAGACCACCATGGTTAAATAAAAATCTAGTTATGTTGCAACAATAAGTTTTTAATCTAGGGATTGTCGGATATTTTGGTTGTGGATATATGCTTATTAAACTCAAAATAGTAATCATATTAACACTTAATTTATTATAGAAGATATCCAGTAAAGATATTAACACTTAAACAATAAACATATTCACACTTAAGGAAATTGTGATGAACCATTTCATCTTTAGAGAGATAGAGGGGCCATCTTGAGGGGCCTTGGATTCCTCTTTTATTCAAATATTTAATGGTATGAAGTTTAATTTGAAGTAAATTCTCTTATTTTTACTTCATGTATTCATTTCTCTTAGCCATTAAAGAATCCCAATATCTCTAGAATGCACGCCATTGGTTTATCTCTCAGATGTAGAATCAATGGATTAGATAATATGGTTGTTACAATATTGTAGAGAGTTTCCAAATTTTAATTTCATTCTCTAATTGATTGTTGGAAAGAGTAAAACGACATTGTTTTTTTCCATGACTTCCATGAACCATATTCTAGTCTTTCAAGTCTCGATTTGTTGCCTATAGATTAATAAAAACCCATACAAAACCAATCTACTAGGGAAATTCATCCCATGGGTTGTATGTGTCTCATTAATTAGTAATTAAGGGTCATTACATGGGCCATATGGGTCATATTCTCAAATACATGATTTCCTCTCATCTATGGGGTCACTCTTATTCCTTGGCTTGCATGTGACTGTTGGTTGATTGGTTGGGACAGAAGTGAAGATTTCTTTCACTAGCAATGGTGAACCCCTCTATTCCTTATATTGTATATTTACCTTCCTTATCTCTTGCAAATCTCAGTTTCTAGTGACTTGGATACTCCATGATCATTGAGTATTGTTAGGATATGAAATAATATAAGACTAGGAGTCACAAGTTTTGTCGTGATTGTGTCCCCGTGATGCATGTGAATAAATTTTAGAGATATTGGACTCCACATTATATTTCAATGGAATATATGACAAATTATGCACAAGACTTACACATCCAATCATATAGAGACTCCTTATGAGTTAGTCTTGGTGCAAGGGTGTGATGGACAAGAAATTTTCATGTAATATTCCCATATCTTCACTCTTAAGATATCCATGCAAATTTCTCCATCTTCTTGAGACCAAATATTCATTTTTGAAATTCCACCTTCCACCATTTCACATGTTATCTTCCATTAATTTAGGTTACTCAAAATTCACAATTCATGCACATACATATCCTTTGTCGTGATATCGATTCTAAACTTAATCCTTGATTTTTTGAAGCAATGTTACCATCACTTTCCCTTGAACCCTTAATCCACCATTGAGTCTTCTTCTTGAATGGAACTTCCCTTCTAAGCACTTGTAAAAAAAAGGATAATCTTGTAGTAATGATATGGTTCGATAATAATCCTCATAAACAATTATTTCCACTCAATTATTTCTTATGTACAAGAGTAGACTCAAAATATAAATGGGGTTGTTCTATCCATGAATTCTTTCTTTGCACATATTGTGGATTCATCTTCTTATATTTGAAATTCTAAACAATAGGTACCTCAAAATTAGTGTGGGGTTTCCCCATAACAACATATTGTGCATGGGGACCATCTAATGGGTAATTGGGTATCGATAATAATTTCAAAGTTAGTGGTGTTATGAAAATGTTGAATTTGATGAATATTTTATTGCCACAAGTAATATAATATTATGCTCAATCGGGAAGAAAACAACTTTTGTAAATTAGACATGGCATTGAATTCCACCTCCTTGGTTTCAAGCTAAACTATTAACCTCACATTAACACATAGAACTTAAATTGAAGAAGATTGGCATTGATTATTTAGGAGTAGGAACTTCAATTTGATATTTATAGTTATCTAAGTGATACCTTTAATATCCACTTTTCTCAAAATATTAGAATTGATATGATTTACCAACTTTTTAAGTATTCTTTTGTGCATACTCCATAAAGATTCAAAGTTATTAGTTTGGAAAAGGATCATTGGATCCTACATAATTCTATGCTATGCTATCCAAAACGTTTCACCTAATAACTTGAAATTGGTATGTGAGGTTGGTATATTGTGAAAAGTATCATTCAAAGAATTAAAGCATCATAAATTTGATTCACATCAAAGAGAACAAAATTCTTACCCTTTTCTGTAGATCTTTGAGAAAAATGATGATTCCATCTAACATTCAATGTCATCATAAGAAACATGATTATAATATTTGAAAGTATGAATGGAATCTGAAAAAAATATATTACATGATTGTCATATTTTATTTTTTATTGTGTATTTCTTCTAGATGTGATCACCTATTTGTCAAAATATTTTTTATCTTCACCATGCATGGCAATTGGTTCAAGATCTAGGATTGTGTGTCCCTATGTTCTAGCTTCTCTACTGTGATCTATAAATTATCGTACATGAAATGGGGTGGAGTGTCTATCAAAATTATATATTTTTATTGGAGTTTCAACACCCTCAGACGTGACATATTTAGTCAGTGGTATGATCTCATTTATAGTCCTTTCTTGAGAAGAAACATTGTCACTAGTAAACAAGGTAACACTCACAATATTTTCTTATTATTTCTCGTAGTCATCAAATTCCATATTGCATGTGAATGAAGTGTCTCAACGCTTTATCATTGTGGAATATATTCTTATTTATAACACATAAGTGTGCTTGATAGATATGTATTATGATATCTTTCATTGATTAGATTCATAACACCCCTCTCTTTCTTCTTGGAACAAAATTGTGATTATGTGTGTGTGTATTTGCACTATGTTTTTATCATGAACATCACCTTGTCAAATCATATGATTATGGAACATGAACTTATCCTAGGTTTCAATCTATATTATTTATATTTAGAGTGGTTTACCTTCATCATTTGTTGAATTCTTGGAATCAAGACAAGGAGGCGATGATAACACATATTTCTACAAATATTTCTTCAGGTGAGTATCTTCAGAATATTTTGGTAGCATAATTCCATAGTATTCATAATCCAAGAGATTGTTAATTTCATTGAAAAGAGTGTCCATAAGATTAATGACCTTTAAATCAATAATTCCATATCATGGAAACAATTTTCCTCTTGGATCCTTCTCATTTATGGTTAGGTGAGTTGAATTGATATTGAACTTTTTTAGCCCTTTATTTTTGAGAAAATTTCATTTCTCTAACACATTTATATATTTTTTAAAAATACTTATATTGAGTCAATATTTGAGTGTCCCTTTCATATCACTAGAGATGCACTGATGCACTTATGGCATCTAAATTTCAACGCTTTTCTAGCGATACAAAGTATTGCTGATATGGAAAATTCGTCGATGCATAGTTTATGGAGTTGGAATTAAGATGACACCTTCCATCGTCATTTAAGGTTTAAAAAAATGTATTGCGTCTCTATTGAGATAAATTTTTCCATCATAGTAGAGACGACATATAAATCATACATTTTTGTTGGAAGTAAGATGACATGTAAATCATACATTGTCGTTGGAAGTAGGACGACATGTAAATATACATCGAAAGTGTGAAAAAAAATTGTGTCACTGTAAAATTGAGCCTTGGATGACACATGTCCATAAGATACGTTAGAAGTGAGACACAAGAACATTCATCAGAATTGAGACGGTACCAGAAATGACATTTGTAGGGGCCAACGTTTTTCGTGATCCCGACAACATCACCTCAGAATTACATCATAATATGACCAAAATTTAGTAGTGTTGGAGCTTGTAAACTAGGGTTTTGGAGCCTCCTTCCAGTTGTAGCTGGAGAATTCATGATTTGTATCTTCCTTCTGGTTATTTCCTGTAGTTTAGTGGGTTGTTTCTTCCTTCCAGTTGGTGCTAGATAATTGGGAAGTTGGTTCTTCCTATGAATGTATTCTTGATATATATAAGAAAGCATGTTGTTTTTTTCTCCCATTTGGGTTTCCATGTAAATTATGGTGTATTGTGTATCTGATGTCATATTGTTGAATTGTACTACTTGTGGTTATATTCTTATGATATATTGAATGAAATCATAAATGATATATTGTTGATAAAGTTTAATTTTATATATTGTGATTGAAAGAGGTAAAAAGTTATCATACTGAGTCATCCCCCCCTCTCAGTATTCCAACAATTGGTATTAGAAAAAGGTTCTTTAAGAAAAAAGTTTAACCACTTGAAGGAATATCATGGAGTACGCTAAGATTAGAGTACCATAGTTTGATGGTCATAATGGTCAGAGCTATTAAATGTGGAGAAAAATGATGAAATCATTTCTAGGAGAACAAGGGTATGATGTTTGGTACTCAGTTGTTACAGGATACATCAGTTCAAATAAACTGAAGACTAGAGACAAGAAGGAATTGAAAAGAAACAACAAAATTACAATGGATTTCATCTTGGAAGGATTGTGGGATCTAGTAAAAGACAAAGTGGGACAATGTTCATCAACCAAATAACTTTGGGATAAGATAAATAATATATAATTTAAGTAATCCCATCCTATCATAGAGCCATAGCATACTAATGAGAATAAATATGTTGAATAAGAATAGGATGAACAATGCTCTTCATGTTATAAAAAAGAGGAAGATTGTGAAGAAGGCATAGTAAATGTTGAAGCATAATTAATCAACGCTTTAGAAAATATCATGAAAGAAATAAGAAAGAAAATGTCAGTCAAGGATGAATTGATCGAGCTAAATAAGGGGTCTCAAAATTCCAACTCTCAATAACTCCAAAAGATGATTGCAAACCTAAACTTCAAATTAGAAGAAGCCAAAAGGATTGAAGAAGCATGCAAAAGTCATTTGAAAGAAAAGCATTTTTCAGAAGATGAAATAGTAGCACAAAGAAATGAAGTAGAGAAGAGAGAAAATATTTTGATTAACCATCTCAAGGAAAGATCTGAGGACTTAAATAAGCTTGAAGTAGAATGTAGACAACAAGAAATAAGACTTGAAGAAGAAATTGTTCCCTTGAAGACCCAACTTGAAGAAGTAAAGATAAAGGAAGAATTCATGAAGATCTATATGATGATGAAATAATAATATCATGAGAATATTGAAGAATAAGTTGTCAGATTAAGAGTTAAATTTGTCAATCTCATTAAGAACATTGAAGAGAGAGAAGTCTCCACATCATTAGTAAAGAAAGTTGAAGGGAAGTGTTATAGGTTTCTATAAAGAAAGAAAGAAGAGAAGGCTAAAAGTTATGCATAAGTTATCAAAGGCTCTATTAAGAAGGAATAATTTGATAACTCAAAGAAGATCATTCCATACATGAATAAATATCAAGAAGAAGATTACAAAAGAGATGGATATCAAAGAAGACCCTCCAGTTTCGGGCATCAAAGAAGTTTCAATCATTGTGAAGGAAACAACAGAAGAGAATATTGGGATTAACAAAGACATGAATTAAAAAGGACTACAACACAAAGAAGATCATTCACTCCTAGGTATCAAAGTTTCTTTTATGGCCATTTTTTTACTTGTAATAACTTTGGACATAAAGCTATAGATTGTAGATGTTATGGAAGAAATGGTCAAGAAAACAATGTTTATGTGGCCCCACACAATATTGAATCTTACAAGTTCCACAACTATGGACATATAGCTCGTGACTATAGAAGAATGATGGATACTTCCATGAAATAAAACATTGATATCATATGCAAGAAGGTTTGGAAAATAAATCAAGAACATGTGAATAAAGAACAAGTGAATAAATAGTAGGTAAATGAAGAACATGTCCCAAAAATAACACTCTCAGGATTTGTATTAGTACGCGATCATGATGAACCTACAGGAAAAGTGGAAGATGTCAGAATTCAAGAAGATGATAAAGAGGAAGATGTCATAATTCAAATGATAGAAGAATAATATTACTTTGCTTTAGGGTGACTTCCTCCACCTTTCCGAGCCATCTGGATTGGAGACTCATAGTATATATGAATATTGAACAAAGGGAGTCTAAGATATAGCTCTACAAATTAGAGAACTATCTTTTCAATAGTTGGAATTGTTTGCATTATTTGGAAAGGAGGTTTTAGAGTGATTTGATGACAATAGTGCAGAATGTATTGTGATGGTTTGATTGTTTGAGGAGCATCTTTCAGGTATCAACTGGAAGTTATGAAGAATATCAATGGAAAAATTTTTAGGGAGAGATTCATGATTGTATTGAGGATTCTAGGAATGTATTCATATAGGGATATATTCAGTACACATTGTTGCAGACATGTAGAGTCTGATTTGTAGATTGAACAAACAAATTGAGTATGAAAACGTATAATGTGATAAGTTGTAGAAGATGGGTCAACATCGTAGCAGAGTTGTGGATAGTTTTTATGACATGGTTTCATGAGATATTTGGCAGATACAAAAGACATGAGTTAGATAATATGCATAATAGTGGATGAAATCATATTGACAGGTGAAATCAGTTAGTCACATGAAGGAAACTAGTGAAAGAAACGACAAGACAAGGGAAGATAAAATGTCATCAAGAATAATATCATCAGAGGAAAGTATTTCCATTGATGTGAACATGAAAAGATATGAAATCAAGTAACTTTGATTTTTTTTTATATATGTCAGTGAATTACAAGAGGAAGCACCAATGGACAAATAGAATCAGAAGAGAGGAAAGAAATAATATACAGGAAGCCCCACATTTATCTACATGAAATATTGTAGAGAAGTCAAGG
Source organism: Picea sitchensis (assembly GCA_010110895.2). Taxonomy (NCBI): domain Eukaryota; kingdom Viridiplantae; phylum Streptophyta; class Pinopsida; order Pinales; family Pinaceae; genus Picea; species Picea sitchensis. Next base: position 31,610 of record SNQJ01S0048205.1, on the reverse strand, counting down.
GGAGATAAATCAGGAAATAAATATCATAAGAATAGACATAAAGGGAGACATACTGATATGGGGATTTACCCTTTTTCCTGTGATGTCAAGGGGGGAGAAAGAGAAATATTAGAAGCGAAATATTATAAGCGTGAAGATAGGGGGAGCATCTCCAAGGGGTGATACCCTTTTCCACTGATTTCAAACAGGGAGAGAAATATGAGGAGCATTGGTCATAGGGGGAGAATGAGTGTTGGAGTATGAGTGTTTCTATCAATGAAAACATGGGATATTGTTGGATAGTTGGTTTTCATTGATGTTGTTGGATATTTCATTGTGATTTATGTCAATAGAAGTGGTTGTGATTGGCGTCAACTGATGTGATGGGAAAAATTGAGGGATTCTCCAAAGTGGTACCTTTATGGTGTATCTTTAAGCATGGCCCTCACATTAAGATCCTTTCAAGAAGTCTACAAGAATCCCTAGAAGTGTGGTCGTGAAGCCCAAACTTCCTTGAGGAATAAAGACATGAAGGAAAATGTAAATGCAACTAACACACTCATATATGGATATTCCTCATTATTCCATTTCCAACAGTAGGTAGTATGCCATGTAGTTCCTCACGGTTGAGGAGTTATGAGGTCATGAAGTTGAAAGCCCCGAAGAATGGTTAAGAAGCCCATAAATAGTTACAATTCATTAACTAATGGGTAAAGTGGTTATAAAGAGAAGTCCTAAAGTTAAGGAGAGAAGTTACTTAGAAAAGGTTAAAATACATTTCAAGAAGCCTCTCATAAGTAAATTCACACACAAGTTTATTGAATATATTATATGGGAGCAAGTGATCTATTGGTGAATATGAAATGACGAATTTGAAGCAGAGAAAGAGTAAAGAGTGTGAAACTTTTGGAATTACAAAGGAGAGAAAGGATCTTCTGATAAACCCTAATTTGGTTGAACCCCATGGGTCAGGATATGGGTGTCCTGCGAGGCACCCCCATAGATTGTATGACCCTTGTCATGTGAAGCCCCACGTGAAGACATTCTTGGTCCAGAAAGAATAATACATATCTGAGGGAGGATTCTTGTACCAGTTTTTTGATGCCAAAAAAAGTATGTTTTTTTAGATTTAATACCACATGGTGACTACAGGTTTAAGGGTATTTTACTCTATGTGCTTTGAGGCTTGCATCTTGGAAGGTTTGGCACATTATTAAGGCATGTCTTTGTGAGTTTTGGTATATTCCTTGAGGAAAATCTTGGATACTTGGAATTTGGTTTGTTGTATGTATATGCTTGAGGAATATCATGAGTGATATGGAACATGTTTGATGGTATCTATTGGCACATGGTTTATGGATATTGGAACATGTTTGAGGCACATGGTTTGAGGAACATCTTGACTACATGGTTCAATGATGTTATGATACCTTTGTATTTGGTTCGGTATATGTCATGGTTGTTATATGAACATATTTGTGATGTTGGTCCATGGTTGAGGTATACACTTATTATATGGTGCAATATGTATGAGGCACATTCTTTGGTGATTGGTTGAGGTATATGATTTAGGTATATGGTTGATCATTGATGTTCTGGTACCTACACTTGGCATATCTTATGGTACATGACTGGTGATATTGATACACATCTTGGTGATGTTATGGTTGATGAGTTGATGATGATATACTACATTTATAGAGGTGCCTCTTGGTGATCTTGGTACATGGTATGGTACAGGTTTTGGTACATGGTATGGTACATATTTTGCTACATGGTAGATGTACATGGTATGGTATAGGTTTTGGTACATGGATGATGTACATGGCATGCTACATGTTTTGGTACAGGTTGATGTACATGGTATAGTGATGGTTTTGGTATCCATGAGAGTAGATTTGGTTATAGTTGGTTGATGATGATATATGAGTGATAGTGACAATGATGGTGACAGGGACAGTGACATGTTGTATGATAGACAAGTTACAGGTTGATTATGAGTGACAATGATAGTGGTAGTGATAGGTTGATTCTACACTTATATTTCAGGGAAGTTGGACAGGGAAAGGAAAGGGAGTTTGTAACACCCCAGGATTTAAGCCCCATATTAAATAATGTATTTGTTAAGTGTTGAGAGGCCAGCGTGCCCAAACAATTAAAAGAGTCATGTGTGCCTAAGAAATGTAATTTTTTGATCATTATTAATAATAAATGCATCATTGGCTACTATGCGGACAAGGACTAGAGTTAGGGGGGGTTATGATTCCACAAGAGAGGGGGCTCGAGGGGCTAAGTGTTTATTTTATACTTTATTCTCCATTTTTTCTTAATGGACAATAACAGTTATGTGAGATTCTTGGGGAAAGGCCAAGAGTTTCTTGATCCCCATGAATTACGTAAACATATCCCTGGTATGTTGGGTGGGTTATCAAATTCGTTGATTCTCTCATTCGTTTGGTCATTTCCATTCACTCTCACTCCCATTCCCGCCCTCCTTCTACTACTGGTCACTTCACTCTTCCCTCACACATTAATTCACCTGATTTTTCATTCTTTCACGCCTATCATGGAGAATTCATTCCATTCACTCTTTCAACACACTCATCTTCCTCATTCACATTTGGCTTAGGAAAGGAAATCATACTATTGAAGAATATCCATGTTTTTCTTGGTTGTAGAGATTGCTAGTGAAATCCAGCTGCAAATGAGGCCTGCATATCTACGATGTTTTGGCCTGTGCCTAAATTTGCTCAAATCTGTGATTATTAAGAGTCCCAGCATGGAGATTTTGGATCAGCTGCATGGGAGCCCTGGAAGGAGAAGGAATTCCTGAGGGACTGCGTGGCAGAGAAGGGTAGGGGTCCATTCTCTTAGGTTTTGCAAGCTGGGTAGAAGAGATCTGGGTACTTGGATTCCTATGGGTACTAGGAAGCCCGTGAGAGCTTGAGTGTTGACTAGTTTGGGAAGCCAAGTAACACTTTGGAACTGTCCTTCTAGATTCATATCCCTGGCTTGGGGGTGACATTTATATTGAGACTTGGAATAACAGTGTCTACGGTTGGGTGGAACGTCATTGGTCTACAACCAGTTATTGTTTATCTTCTATAAAAGATAAGTACTCTCTATTATGGTATTATTTACCTTTGTATGAAATATTTCTTCTATGTATTTAGTTATCATTGAATTTGATATGTTTAGAGTATGCATGATTATTTTGTACTATGTTGAATTTCATATGTGAATCTTTCGTGCATTTCCCTATTATTTAAAAATTAAAGCAGGGGTTGAATTAGTCCAGGGGAGGGACTTGTGGTTAGCATGCCAATCCTTTGGGAGGGGGTACGTTATAGTTTGGCATCAGAGCCCATGGTTCCAATACTAATCCTGGATGGGCTATGTAATCCGAGATTGAAGAAAAAATTTCACAGAGAAATTAAGTTGCAGAGTGCTAGAAGGCGCTTAGAGTGCACCTTAACTATGTTTGGAAGCTCAAGAGGTGTAGTGGTTTGGGAAACCATGTTGGTCATAGGATCTATTCAGGAAGGATCAAAATCCTTCACAACCATCAGATATGGGAAAAGAACGTAGAGGTTAAACCCTCAAGTCCTTCGGACTTCGCTACTTCGACATTTTTAAGTTCCTTGTCATAAAATAAGCTTGAAACCCCAAAGATCTAAAGTACCGAAGTGAATGAACATCGCATATCACTTGGACGAGTATCAGACTGTTGGATTTGGCCAAGGACAGGTTTGGGCCATTGTATCAAGTGTAGATAAGGAGGTAAATAAAATTTGAGAAGATCATACTCCAACCTTCTGATATGCATGTGAGCGAATGTGAGTCGTAGATCTCACGACAGTTCAAGGGTTCGACACTCTGGGAAAAGCAAGTCCTCAAGATTCCAAGAGAGAAACCTCTCGAAATCCCAAAATTTCGAGTTAATCTGGACCATTCATGTTTGAGGACACGTGTCTGCAAATCAACCTATTCAGGAATTTGACGTTTGGAAGGAATGAAGTGTGATGACAGTGAAACCCCCAAAGCTCCAAAGAGCGGATTAAATTCACACCATTTATTAGGAGAAGAAACGTGGTAGTAGATCATATAGTCCATAGACTTAGTACTCTGGAGGATTCCAGGCATAAGTAGTTGGGGTCAAGGACTCTCGAAGGATTGAAGTCTAGTGTCTATCTCAACCATTGATTACATAGGATACGCGACATCAGATCTTGCATTCCGAGGACATGGCACTCCAGAAGGATTGATAGTTTGGATAGTCTAGAACTCTCGATGCCCAGAAACTCTGAGCTCTTGTTTACCATAGATATAAACAATGAATGAGGACCTTCAATCAGTGCATCCTCCAAGTATTCATAAATTCATCGTTTGGGAAATTAGAGGTGTGCAGGTGAAAATTTCGTTGAAGCTAGAAATTCCAAAGTCACAGAATACGAAAGTGACGTGGCATGTTGATGTCACCTAGGGTGATGTGGACCACCATACACATGCCATGTGTCCCTCTGTTTCATGTGTTTGGAAGGTGATTTTTTCCAATGGAAATATGGCATGCATAAATAGTTGATTGGGCCATGTGTCACCTCTGTATTGCTGACACATAACACCTCGAGTGCACCGTACTAAGTGAATAATGCAATCGATGTCAATAAAACTATTTCAATAAACCCACATGTGTACAACAACCATTAGATCTAAATATTTACGGTGGACATTTGGTTTAATATTCCAACGTAATATTAAATTTCCAAACAATAATTGGATTTCAAATGTATAATGATGTATTTCATAAAAATTGTGGGTCCGCCAAAGGTAGAGTCCACCACTGTGATTTCTAATATCTGCAATGAATATAGATCGTCTGATCTACGATCAGATTTCATACTAAAAAAAAACTATATTGAATTGAAATTATGGGTACAGGTCCTGGCGGTAACCTGTTTTCATATACAATCTTCGCAATGGATTATGACTGTCGATGTCATCCCTCGATCAATTTTAAACCACTCGATTTTAGATATATAATTCCAACACAGAAATATTTGACAGAGGTTTTATATTGAAAACAAAACTTCAATCTTCTAAACTCAATTAGAGAGTACACTTGTTGTTCACCAGTTTGACGTTCAAGAGAAATCAATGTGGAAGTTGTAAGAACCTCTGAAGCCTGAAGTTTCAGAGCCCCAAAGTCTCGAAGCTCTAGATAAGTGCCTCCTGCTAAGTGCTTGGTCATGGTCCTTGGTCCTATGAGAATTAGGTTGAAGTAAAAGGGGGGTTAGTGGCCAAATTGTTGTTCTCAAAGGTAGAAAAGCACTTAGAAGGGATAAGCCCACGATTCTGAGTTGTGGTCACCTGGGGAAGGGAATTCGAAGGAAGTGTTTGTGACGGATTGAATCCTGTATCAGCCTAAGGATAACATGGATGTGCTATATGATGTACACTAATATATATATGTGTGTGTGTGTGTGTGTGTGTGTGTGTGTGTGTGTGTGTGTGTGTATTCTTCATGAATTGAAAGGACCTGTAACATTGTTTGGAAAATTGTTTTTTGTCATATGCTTAACTCTCACAAAATGGTCACTTGCACATTTTATAGAATTAAGGGGTTTAAACATACCAACTAAAAATGCATATTCAAGAAATGGAAGAAGGTGAGGGAGCCTCTAGCCATGATAAAGAGGCCAAAGGCCATAATACCAGAGTTGGTAATGAAAAGATGGAATCCAATGGATACAAGGGCTGAGGGGAGAAAGAGACATTGATATAAACTGTGAGAAGCTTGAAAATAGAAGTGCAGAGCTGCAAGGAATACAATGAGAAGTTGATGAGAGAGAAAATTCAGATAAATGCTTGAGTGTTCCAGATCTTAAATCAGTTGCAAAGACAAACAAATAATGGCTCAACACAAGAGGAATAAGGAAAATGTCACGAAAGAAGAGATGATTATTCCAGGAGTGATAGCAGAGCTCATAGACATCACTCACCTCCTTACTCAACAAGAAGGTCTTATGAATCTGAAGACTCCATGATTATCCTAGAGGTGTCTCCTGTTAGGCACCGAAGAAGAAGGTATGAAGTGGATAGTTTGCAAGAAGATATGAGGAATATTAAGCCTCCATCCTTTGGTGGTGAAAGGGAAAATGAAGATAATGTTGAAGCTTGGTTTCTTAGACTTGGGAGATATTTCCAATTGCATAACTATTCATCAAACCTAGAAGTCAAAATTTCTACCTACCATTTGCATGGGAAGGTTTCCATGTGGTGGGACTAGCTGAAGCAAGTTGAGCATATTAAGGAGAATAGGATCACTTGGAAGCAGTTCAAAAATTATTTTCACAAGGAGTACCTCTCAGACCATTTGTGTGAGAAGAAAATGCAGGAGTTATTTGAACTCAGGCTGGGAAGCATGCCTATGGAAGAATATGAGAAGAAGTTCTTGGGGTTGTTAAAGTATGTAGGGTTCATGAAAGATGAGCAGGTGAAAATACATATGTTTTTAATTGGTTTTCCTTTCCTTTATAAATAAAAGATTCAATATGATGAACCCAAGACCTTGACTGAGTCTCTCAGGAAATCTAAGTACATGTATGAGCAAGGCCAGGGAAGAGGATCCATGTAGAAGTCTTGGAAGGATAAGAATAAGGAGAAGTCTGATCAGAGGAAGAAGGGATTCAAACCTCATTTCAATATAAATGAGCCAAATAAAAATCATCAAGATCAGTATGCCAAGGATAAATCCAAGAAAGAAGAATCCTTGGGAAAAAGGGGAATACCACCAATCCAATGTTGGGGATGCAAACAAGATCACCTATACAAGGATTTCCCTCTCAAAAAGGATAGAGTGAATAATGTGCACAACATCCAAGAGGCTACAATAGTCGAAGACATGGGAAGAATTTATGCAACCTTAAATGGTCGACAAGCAGAATACCAATCCAATATGATCAAGGTGAAAGGTAAGATAATTCGGTCTATTTCTATTTTAATTGATTCAGGAGAAAGTCATTAATACATTGATCCTAAAATAATGGATAGATTACATTTGGAGAAAAATAATCTTGGGAAATCAAGTTTGGTTCAGCTAGCCATTTGAACCAAAAGGAGAATCCATGGTATGGTCATATATTGTTCCATAAGTATTAATTGTATGAATACTAGTGCTGATATAAATATCATACCATTGGGGTCTTATGATATTCTAATTGGAATGGATTAGTTGGACAAGCACCATGTTGTCCTAGATTTTCATAGAAATACATTTACATGTCTTGATAGAGATGTAAAATAGAGCACTATGAAAGGCATACCAAGACCCATCTCTATAAGGGATATTTCATCCTTACAGTTGAAGAGATTTTTCAAAAAAGGATGTCATTTGTATGCAGCCCATGTGGAGGAGCCAAAAAAGACAAAGTGGCCAATCCTTGAATATTTTAAGGTACGACGAGAATTTTACGATGTCTTCGAGGAAATACCAGGGTTTCCACAAAAAATGAAATTATAATTCCCTATTGATTTAGTGCCAAGATCTTCCTCGATGTCAAAAACACCTTACAGAATGATCACACCAGAGTTAAAATAATTACAAATGAAGTTGGAGGAATTTTTGAAGAAAGGGTACATATGCCCAAGTGTTTCACCTTGGGGAGCACTAGTATTCTTTGTCAAAAATAAAGATGGAACCTTGAGGTTTTGTATTGACTTTCGACAACTGAATAAGTCTACTATAAAGAAAAAGTATCCTCTACCCATAATTGATGACCTATTTGATCAGAGAAGAGGAGTAAAGATACTTTCAAAGATAGACTTGAGATCAGGATACCATCAGGTAAGAATCAAAGAAGAGCATTTCCATAAGACAACTTTTAGAACCAGGTATGGGAATTATGAATTTGTAGTCATGCCTTTTGGATTGTCCAATGCACCAGCCTTGTTTATGTTCTTAATGAATGTCATAGTCAGAGATTACTTGGATAAGTTTGTCATAGTATTCCTAGATGACATACTTGTCTATTCTAAGTTAGAGTAAGAGCATGAACATCACCTAAGATTGGTATTACAAGTGTTGAGGGAACATCATTTGTATTCCAAGCTGAGTAAGTGTTCTTTTTAGCAAGAGAATATCCATTAATTATGAAACATTATTTCAAAACATGGTATAACAGTGGATCCATAGAAGATTGAAGCCATTAGAGGATGGCCAGTGCCCATGAATGTTTCAGAAGTCATATATTTTATGGGGTTAGATGGTTACTACATAAGGTTTATAGAAGGGTTCTCTAAGATTTCTCWTCCCATCACTTCTTTGCAAAAGAAGGGAATTAAATTTGAATGGGCATATGAATGTGAAGAGAACTTTAATTTGTTGAAGGRGATTCTCAAAAGTGCACCCGTGTTAAAGATTGTTGACCCAAATGAAACTTTTGTGGTATGTACAGATGCATGTAAGGAAGAACTTGGTGGAGTCCTCATTCAAGATGGACATGTCATYAGTTATGAGTCCATAAAGATTAAGGAACATGAGAGGAACTACACCAAACATGACTTGGAGCTTGCTRCCATTATTCATGCATTGAAKATGTGGAGGCATTACCTCATGGGAAAGAGATTTGAATTAAGAACAAAACATAGTGGTCTAAAGTATMTTTTTGAACAACCAACYTTGAATGCYAGGAAAACAACATGGCTGGAAATTTTAAGTAATACGACTTTGATATCAAGGATATCAAGGGAAAGGAAAATAAATTTGTCGATGCATGCTACAACTGTCATTATGCATTAATCGGACTTGTAGTAGAAGAGTTCATCCCATGCATGCTACAACTGTCATTATGCATTAATCGGACTTGAAGAGAAGAATTTTAGATGTTGTTGTTACAGATCATGATTTCCTATAGGTAAAGGAAAGATTGCAGAAAGAGGATGTGCAAGTTAAAATGAAAGAGTATGAGAGAAAAGAAGATGGATTAATTATGAATAAAAATAGAATTTATGTTCCTAGTTCCGGAGAACTTGGGAATTTGGTATTAAAGGAAATGAATAATATTCCATATGTTGGACATCACGGTTACTAGAAAACAATTACAATAGTAAGAAGCCAATTCTTTTGGCCAGGGATGAAAAAGGATGTTGTTTATTACATCGCTAGATGTATGGAATGTCAGAGAGTGAATACTGAGCATAGACACCCAACGGATTTGCTACAACCATTACCAATCCCAGAGAAGAAATGGGAAGTGATAACCATTGATTTTAAAACAAAGTTGTTGAAGATATCTAGGCAACACGATACAATCATGGTAGTGGTTGATAAATTGACAAAGACTTCTTATTTTGTTCATGTGAAAACAACTCATACAGTAGCTAATATTGCATAAATTTACATGAAGGATATTTCTAGGTTGAACGAGATACCTAGGACAATTGTCTCGGATAGAGACACAAAGTTTAATTCAAATTTATGGAAGGGATTATTCAAAGGATTTGGTACAAATATGAACTTTAGCACAACATACCATCCATAGAAAGATGGACAGACAAAGAGAGTCAACCGAGTAATTGAATACATGTTGAGAATGTATGTGATAGATAAGCCATCTAAGTGGGAAGATTACTTGCACTTGGTTGAGTTTTCCTATAATAATGGCTATCAATATTCATTAAAGATGGTCCCATTTGAAGATTTGTATGGTAGGAAATGAAATACTCTAGTGAGATGGGACAAACCAATAGATAGAGTGGTACTTGGGACAAAGTTGCTCAAGGAAATGGAATACCATATGGTTAAGATTAAGAAGAATTTAAAGGAAGCTCAGGATAGACATGAATTTTATGCAGATAATAATAGGACAACAAAAGAATTTAAAGTGGGGGAGAATGTGATTTTGAAAGTAAATCCCATGAAGAGCTCTTTGAAGTTGGGTATATGTACAAAGCTGAAAGCTAGATTGTGTGGTCAATTTGAGATATTGGATAAAGTAGGTCCATTTGCATACATGCTTGCATTTACTATTTCCATGAATGTGCATAATATATTTCATGTATCTTTTCTAAAGAAATATGTACATGCTCCTAACCATGTTATTGATTGGCATCTGATTCAGGTAGAGACAGAGGGAGACTTTCAGGTCCAACTAGTGTGAATATTGGACATAAAATTCAAAATGCTCTAGAATCGAGTTATAAAGATGGTAAAAATTTAGTGGACCTACTACAGTCCTAAAGATTCTACCTAGGAGCATGAATATGCCATGCAAGTAGAGTACCCACAACTTTTTGAATATTTTTTTGAATTTTGATTCATGTTTGTATATGCATCAAGGACAGTGCCAAAATAAGGGGGATGGGATGTAACATCTAGAGTTTTGAGCCCCATATTAAATAATGTATTTATTAAGTGATGAGAGGCCAGAGTTCCCAAACAATTAAAAGAGGCTCATGTTCCTAAGAAAGGTAATGTCTTGATCATTATTAATAATAAATACATCCCTGGATGCTGGAAGGACAATGACTAGAGCTATAGGGGGATATGATTCCATAAGAGAGGGGGCTGGAGGGGATAAGTGTTTATTTTATATTTTATTCTCCATTTTTTCTTAATGGAGAATAACAGTTATGTGAGCTTCTTGGGGGAAGTTCAAGAGGTTCTTGATCCCCATGAATTACATAAACCCATCCTTGATCTATTGGGGGAGTTATCATATTATCCAATTCTCTCATTCATTTGGTCATTTTCATTTTCTCTCACTCCCATTCCCGTGCTTGTTCTACCGATGGTCGCTTCACTCTTCCATCACACATTCATTCACCTAATTGTTCACTATTTCACACCTCTCGTGGAGACTGCATTCCATCCACTCTTTCACCGCACTCATATTCCTCATTCATGTTTGTCTTGGGAAAGGAAATTGGACTATTGAAGAACATCCACGGTTTTGTTGGTTGTAGAGATTGTTGGTGAAATCCAGAATTGGACTATTGAAGAACATCCACGGTTTTGTTGGTTGTAGATATTGTTGGTGAAATCCAGTTGTGAACGAGGACTGCATATCTGAGATGTTTTTGCATGTTACCAACTTTTATCATAGCTACGAGTCTCAGAGTCCCAACATCTAGATTATAGACCACCAAAAAGAGGCCCTGAAGGAGAAGGACCCGCTTGGAGGGACTCAACAGCCAGTAGAGAAGGGGTGGGGGTCCATCTCCTAGCTGTGTAGGATGGGTAGAAGAGATTTTGGTACTTGGATTTGTAAAGGGTACTAGTTTTGGAGGCCGAGTAAGACTCTCAAACAATATTTATGGATTCATAGCCCTAGCTTAGGGGTGACATTGTTGTTGAGACTTGGAACAATAGTATCTACGATTGGGTGGAATGTCCTTGGTCTACATCCAGTCGGTGGTTCTCTTCTATAAAAGATAAGTTCTCTTTGGTATGGTATTATTTACCTATGTATGAATTATTTCCTATGTGTATTTAATTATCGTTGAATTCGAAATGTTTAGAGTATGCATTCTTGTTGTGTATTGTGGTGCATGTTGTATGTTTCATTTATTTTATGTTTAGCATGAATCTGGATCAATTCATGTGAATCTTTCATGCATTTCCCTATTATTTAAAATTAAAGAAGGGATTGAATTAGTCCAGGGGTGGGACTTGTGGTTAGCATGCTTATCCTATAGGAGGATAGGTACGTTACAGGGTTATAGCCTCCTTTCAGTTGGTGCCAAAGAACTCTGGGAGTTGGAGCTTCCTTCAGGTTGGAGCTTGTAAATCTAGGGGTCTAATCCGGATCATTTTTGGCGCAAAATGAGAGAGGAGATATAATAAATAAATTTAAAGAGATATATCAATAATATAGAATAGATATATCATATATATATAACCATAAAAAAATAGATGCACAAATACACAATTTCTATTAATGAGCAAAATGTACAAAATTGTAGAAATACAGAGTGAGAGACTCACTAAAATGGTGGAAGCTTATCTATGAGAAGAGATGTGATGGATATGCTCATTCGCAAGGATATTATCGTTAAAATTAGGCTCCAAAGGACTTTTTAACATAAATAAATCTAAAACCCTAACCTTGGAAGATGAGAATCCAACCAGTTTGTGGACCCCGTTTTGGGTAGTCTGGTGTATCAACTTCCTAGGGGCGTAACTTTGGAATAAGATATTTGTTTGGGGTGCATGATATCTTGTTGGAAATATATATACGAGGAGCTTCATTTCACAAGCTAATTCATTCTTTTAGCAATGATTGAGGTGCTCGATCTTGACAAAACATCGTTTAGGCCCTTAAAATGGACCCAAAAGTTTAGGACCCCAATAATTGCTAAAAATCGTAAATTTCAAAAGAACTGTTTTGATCCAGTTGGAATAGGTGGGTGGAAACTGATATCCACGTGGATCAATCCTCCCTCCTTATGAAGAAATGGTATCCATTCTGTTGAGTTCCCGGTGGAGAGGGGGAATCATTTGTTGAATTTGAACCTTGGTGAGTTGTTCTCCTTGCTGGAGAAGTTTCGCTACTTGGATTATGGAAGGTTTTCAAGAACCTGATGTGGGAAGGGTTGAACCTTTAAAACTAGTGTATCTAAATGAGATGATTATGTGCAGAAGGAATATTTGTTCTTTTTTACAATCTTGTTGATTTTCTTCTGTTCAATAGAAGGTGCTTGGGCTGAGGCTGCAGTGGTTGTAGTGTCCTTTTATTCACCTTCTGAATATATTCTGAAGAGGTTGAATGTTTTAGTATGAGATATTACCTTGTAGAACTATTTAGGTGGGACAATAGTCACAACTACCTATGGTATCTTGTATATATGCCCCACTAGAGTAAAAATGTCAATGCGTGATCGAGACTCATAAAAAACATGGCTCTTCCACATATATGGTTGGCCCAAAAGAACATCACAAACATCCAATAGGGAAATATCATATAATACCTCATCCTTGAAGGTCTTGATGTCATATGACAAGAAACACTTCTGGCTAACACAAATATCCCATCCCTGGTGAAGCCACCCGATGTTGTATGGATGCATGTGTGGTGTTGTTGACAATCTTAATTGTTTGATTACCTCTATTGAGATGAGGTTCTTATGGCTTCTTCTATCAACAATAAAATGCACTGGGGTCCCCTTCACCCACATCTATGAATGAAAAAGGCACTCCCCCTCTTCAGGATCTATTGTTTCTTCTAGTTGAATTGTTGTGGTTGTGATAGTAGCAGTGGGGTCTGCGTTGATGATCTATCTTCTCCCACTATTTTCTGAATAAGATTCTAAATTGGGGTTCATCTCCTTTTCTTTGATCTCAACCACTAATGAGTGTTTTGAGCTACATTCATCAATGGTGTGCCAAGGTATTTTGTGAAATCTCACCACTTTCTAGTGTCCTTCTTCGTCTTTCCATTACCCTTCTTTTCCTATGGCTTGGACTAGGTTTCTAGAGGCTAGTTGTTAGGTATGACTTTCCGATACTTCAGTTTTTGTGGATTTGCATAAACAAACTCCCAATTTTTATGGTACCTAAATTTCTACTCTATTTTGACAACATATCGATAGGCTTCTCCCAGTGATGAGATGTCAAGAAAATCCATTTCGGTCTGGATTTACCTATGAAAATCCCTCCAGTATTTTAGAACCAGATTTCTATCACAATATTTGATACCCATATTGGTGAACAAGGTATGGAAATTATTTTTGAACTTTGTTACTATTTGGCCTTCTCTTTGCAGTAGTGTGTTTCATCTCTTATACTGGTCATCATAGTTACCAACAAGGTAATATTGTTCCTTGACCACATCCACAAAAAAATACCAAGTGGTTTTAGCCCTATATATTCCATACTCCTCTGTGGAACTTTTCTCCAAGTAAGTTTTCCATCAATGGTTGACATGGAGGAGATCCTTAAGGAGTGTGAAGGTGATCTTTTCCCTGTCGAAAATTTTTTGAACAAAGAAATAACCTTCTAACATATTTAACCATTTTTCTAGGGAATTTGCATCTATCTGAACGTCAAATACAAGAATATCAAAATTAAATTGTACCTTGAAAGGAGAGTTTCCTCAAAAGTGTTTTCTTGATGAAGATGTTCCTATTTTTATTGACAGGTGTTGAAGGATGTGGGAAAAGTTCTCCATCATTTCATCCTTATGTCACATGAGAGCTTCCTCAAGCAACAGATTAATATAATATTTTTCTCTGTCATTTTTCTTTTCTTCCTCTATGGAATTTTATTTGGGAATGCTAAAGTTATTTTCCTTGAGAGAGACAATATCGATACCCAACTTGCTATACTTGGACCTCATTGGGAACATGCACTGAAAAACGATCAAGAGCAGGTTGCTCTGATACCATTAATCCAGATTATTTTTGGCAAGAAATGACAGAGGAGATATAATAAATAAATGTACACATATATATCAATAATATAACATAGATATATCATAGATATAACCATAAACACAAACATATAGTAATACACAATTTCTACTAATGAGATAAATGTACAAAACTATATAAATATAGAGTGAAAGACTTGCTAGAATGGTGGTTTCTTATATCTTAGAAGAGATGTGATGGATACACTCATTCGCAAGGAGATGATCATTACAATGAGGCTTCAAATTCCTTTTTAACATAAATAAAATAAAAAACCATAACCCTGGCAGATGAAAATCCAACCGGTTTTTGGACCCCATTTTGGGTAGTTTGGTGTAACAAATTTCTAGGGGTGGAACTTTTGTTACACATTATTTTCATCACCCTTATGACCATTAATGATGTAAACCTATATGTTTCCTTTAGAAGGGTCAGTGGCCTAAATTATTGAAGAAAGAAGGGAGAAGAAATTTCCCTGAGAGAATAAGTTGGATTTTCCTTTGTAAAAACCCTATTAAGGAGGATTTTCATAGGTTGCACTATTTACAAGATGCGGAAATGCTTCATTTACGTAAGCTTCTCTATAGATAGGTTGCATATTTTTAGTAGGCTGCACTATAGCTAGGGTGTGTCGGCCTTTGTACGTGGGAAAAAATGAGCATTTTCTCGATGCTTCTAGAAGGAGAAGCTTCTATGGTGAGGTGGCCTCTGATTGGTTTGGATATTACTCACTTTCATGATTTAGTGGGATCATCCTAACCTCCTCACCTTATCCTCTTCAAATTATAAAAGGAGAGGAGCTCTCATGGAGAAAGTTAGTTGGATTTAGCTTGATGAGGGTTTTAGTTGGATTGAGCTTGGTTGAGTTATTGATTTTTGTAGCTTGGATTTGGCTTTTGAGAATTACTTTGTCAAGATAGATTGTTGATCTCAAAATCCTTGGATCAGAAGTGTGTGGGAAGAAAGGATTTGTTGGAAGGGACCTTACGACATGAAGGCATCCGGTTGTAACATCTCTTTCTATTATTTAATATAATATAGTGGCATGTTTATTTCCCATAGAATAGTATTTATTTTATTGCATAACTCCATGATCATATGCATAGATTGTCATTGAATATACTTTACCTCTTCCACTTTGGTTGGTTTGTGTCTCACTGCAGGATCAATCTCACAAGAGCACCGGAGAAAAACAGGAACAACAAAGACATAAGGAAGCGATATTTAAAGGTATGTCACTTACCCCTTCTTTGGTAGTAAATTCAATGGTAGAAACCTAAGGAAATCATCATGTCCTGTCTTGTTTTGTTCTAGATCTAGGTGGATCTAGGGAGATTAGTTTATGTCTTCATTTATCGATTTATCTGATAACAACTTTGGAATATGATATTCATTTGGGGTGCATGATAAATCATTGCAAAGGTATTGAATAGGAGTTTAATTTCAAAGGCTCAATCATGACTTTGATCATCATCGAGGTTATCGATCGCAAAAAAATGTTGTTTAGGCCCTTAAATGGCCCTGAAATTTTGAGACCCGAAAAAACTGCTAAAACTAGTAATTTTCCAAAGAAAATTTTTGATCCAGTTGGAATAGGTGGTTGTCCATCAATATCCACCTATATTAGGGTCATAAAATCCTTCTGGTTGGAGCTACAGAATTCAGGGAGTTGGAGATTCCCTCACGTTGGAGCTTGTAAACTAGGGGCAGGGATAATTTTAAGGATGTAAATTTATATTAAAATGTAGAAACCTGAGCTAATATTACTAGTCCTTAATATTCAAAATGTAAAATGTTGGCAATATTTTTGTAAAAATATTCAAATTTATAAGTATTTATATACTTTCTTTAAAATATTGGTGATTTTTTAGGTAAAGTAATTTTATTCTATGAAATTTGAGCGAATCGTTCTTAGAAAAAAATGAAATTGGAAAATTGTTTTTTGGGAAAAATCATGGAAAATTAGCCCATTTGTGAAATGTATCCCCTAAAATCACCTATGCTAGGGGGTTCGAGCCTCCTTCCAATTGAAGATAGAGAATTTAAGGAGTTGTCGCTTCCTTTAGGTTGGTGCCTGTAAATCAGGGGGTTGGTGCCTCCTTCAAGGTTGTGCTGGAGAATTGAGAAGTTGGTGCTTCCTATGAATGTATTATTAATATCTATAAGAAATAACTATTTGTTTTTCTCCCATTTTGGTTTCCACATAAATTATGGTATATTGTGTATCTAATGTGATATTGTTGAATTGTATTGCTTATGGTTATATGCTCATGATATATTGAATGCAATCATAAATTATATACTGATGATAACGTTGAAGTTTATATATTGTGATTGAAAGTGGTAAAAAGTTCTCATATTGATTCACACCCCCCTCTCAGTATTCCAACATATTCTTCGATGATATCCTTGTTAATTGAAAGAATTGTAACTCACACTTCAATAAGATTGAGATAGTATTAAAAATCCTTCAAGAGAATAAGTTATACACAAACAAATCTAAATTCAATTTTGGACAAAAAAAGATAGTATTTTTGGGGCATGTCGCATCAGATCAAGGAATGAAGGTTTATCTGAAGACAATTGTGGAATTTATTGAGTGTCCTAGCCCCAAATAAATCACATCATTATGAGGATTCTTGGGTTCTACCATGTACTATATAATGTTTGTTCAAAACTACACAAATTTTCCCCATTAATAACATTATTGAAAAAAGATGCATTTAAATGGAATGACAAAGATGAAGCATGTTTTAGAAGGATGAATCTATGAATGACATCCACCTCAGTTTTATCAACACCATATTTCTCCAAAACATTTGAAGAATAGGTGTTGTACTTATGCAAGATAATCATCTCATCGAATTCGAAAGTTGAAAATTCAAACCAAGGGAGAAAACAAAATCAACATATAACAAAGAAATGTTGAAAATTACACATTCCTTAGTTAAGTAGATACAATAATTGTTGGGTATGAAATTTATCGTGAAAACGTACCACAATAGCATGAAATGTTTTCTAACTCAGAAACAAAATTCTTCAAAGAAACAAAAATGGGTGAGAAAAATATAGGTCTTTGATTTCAATAATTAATAAAAAAGGAAGGGAGAATTTGGTTGCAGATGGGTTCTGAAGGAAAATTGATAATGATGCTATGGTATGCGCTATTTCCATCACCATTCACAAATTTATATCAAAATTTTAAACTAAGTATGTCAAAAATACAGAAATCGGGAGGCTAATAGAGGAAGTTGAAAGAAACCCAACCAAAAATCATAAATTCACTTGGGAGAATGACATACTATTGTACAAACAACATATATGTTTATCCAAATATTCCATTTTAAAAATTCAAGTTTTGAAAGAAGACCATGATCCTCCAATAGAAGGCCATGTGGGGTTTTTCAAAACTTACTACAATATACGTCAATCCTTCTTTTGGAAAGGTATGTGGTATGACATTCAGAAATACGTGGCAGAATGTGACACCTTTCAATGAAAAAAGTTTGAAACTATCGTTTCTCTAGGTCTTATGCAACCCCTTCATGTCCCAACCCAAAACTGGTGTGAAATATCTATGGAATTTATTACTGGTATTCCTACCTATGAAGGAAAATATGCTACATTTGTAATCGTAGATCGACTAACCAAATATTCCCACATTTTCGGGATTTCTTCAAAACATAAGGCTATCCAAGTCATTGATAGCTATGTTAAAAATATATTTAATGTTCATGGATTTCCAAAATTTATCGTAAGCGATAGGGATATCAAATTTACTAGCAATTTTTGGAAGGAACTATTTCACCAGGTGGGGAAATTCTTAACCATGAGTACCTCATACCATCCCCAAAAACATGGCCAAATTGAAGTGGTTAGTAAATTCCTTGAAGGGTACTTAAGGAATTTTGTGAATGATTGTTAGACACATAGGATCAATTGGTTATGTTTTGAAGAATGATGGTACAATAGTAGATATCATACCTCAACAAAGATTCCCTCATCTGAAGCATTGTATGGTTATCTGTCTCCCTCCATTAAGGATTATGTTATTAATTCTAAATTTATTTTCATGAAAGACTATCTATCCATGTCAAATGAAGTTTTAGACACTCTTAAATATCACCTCAAACAAGAAAGGAACCGAATGAAACAACAACCTGACAAAATAAGAACCGACAGAGAATTTATGATTAATGATTGGATGTTTTTTCTACTACAACCTTACAAGCAAAGTTCTCTTAAAAATTACAAGAAACACAAACTGGATCCTAAGTTTTATGGACCCTATCAAATTCAAAAGAGATTTGTTCAAGTTTCTTACACCCTTGATATTTCAAATAAAACAAAATTGCATGACGCTTTTCATGTTTCTTGTTTGAAGAAAAAACAAGGTCCTACCATCCATATACAAATAGAGTTTCCTCTTTTAGATGAAGAACAAAGGTTAATTTTACTTCTTGAAGGAATCCTGGAAGTATGAACCAAATTCTTGCATTCTAGAAGAATTAGTGAGTATTTGATCAAATGGAAAAACCTACCTAAAGATGAAGCTAGTTGGGAGCATGAGGAGTTTAGATCGAAGAATTCATGTTCACCCATGCTTCGAGGATGAATCTTTTCAGAGGGATGAATTGTAATAAAATTTATTAAATTACTTTTAGTTTATTTAGAATAAATGTAAAGTCACATCCAATTATTTAATATATGTGACTTTACTCCCTTGCATGTATTTGTACACACTTATGTAATCATATTGGACATCGAAAAAATAAATAAAATAATATATGTTGAATACATGTGTTATGTTTACAGTTTTCAGCTTCTGATTTCCTTCCATGTTTTTCAAAGGATTAAGCCTAGGAAAATCTACCAAGTATTATTTAAAATGGGGATTATAAATCCTTGTGAATTCCACGTGGTCAAAGTGAGTTTTATTCTATCCCTATGTCTTTTCATTTGTCGAAAGCCTGTGGCCCCTTGATCCCAAAGGGTGGAGATATAAGTACAAGGGTTTAGAAGTTGCTCAAAAGTTTCTCCTACTTGTTTACACCTGATACAAGGGCTTGTATGTAGAAATCCTCTATGAATAAGTTGATCTGAGGATAAAATTTTCCCCATGTGTGCTTAACCAAAGAAATATGGCCACTTTTGGCCATAATTTAGACCACCAAGTGTAAGCTCAAATATCATCATGTGGGAAAAGATAATGCCCATGTTGGCACCCAAATTTTAGGGTTCATTTCTCGTGTGTGCACAAATGAAGTTGTGCATCCTTATTTTGAGTTTTGTGTGCACCTAAGATAATGCACAAAGGATGATGATAAGTACGCATTGGATGGATTTTTGATATTATGCACCAAGATTTAAGTCTACCAAGTACAAGTTGGTCTCGGATTTTGGAAACTATGCCATAAATAAAAAAGACACACGTCGAAATTGAGAAAGGAATCATCAGGAAATTGTCTCCAATGATTAATGCCAACAACACAAGGGAACGTAGAGATGACAAAAGGAGAGTCGGTGAGGAAGTTAATATTTCCCTGATTCCAAAAGGCTATGTGGACTTATAGAAGCTTCCAAAATCATGTGAGGCAATTTTTCAGTTGAGTGAGTGGAGCAAAGCAGAAAGAGGCAAAGGTCTCGATCACAGAGGACTATAATTGAAGTAGTGAAATCAAAGATAGATTTAGATGAGATCCATTGAGTTGTTATTATCAATATCACTCTAATCCTTTTGTAATGTTTTAATTTTTCTAAATATAAGTATGAGTCTTTCATATGTATGAAGTCTTAAAAGGATGTGCATTGCGCAGTATGTTGTATTTCTTGGGAATAATATCATAAGAGACGTGTGACTTGTTTTTTGTTGGATATAGTTTTTTTACTATATGTTTGTTTTGAATGGAATGAAATGAATAATAATGTTGTGATAGTTATTATCTATTTTGTGTCTATAATGTGTTATTTGTATACGTGTTTGTATTGTTTTAGTTAGTAATAATAGTAATCCATAGGATATGGAATGTGTGCATTCCAACCTAGATGGATCTTGGTTTTTTTATTCCTTCAACCATAACACAAGACCTTATGGTCTATGTGATCCTCTCTACATATCAGGTGAGACATTCCTCGACCTTGGATGAGGATTGATATGTTTATGCTCAGGGGTGTTTTTTGGTCAATGATGGACGAACCCTGGGTCTAAACCCCCCAACATTAAGAAGGACACGTAAAAGCATGAAACAAAACACCAAAAAGTGGTTGTGTTGCAGGGACCTGAAAGTCTTGTAGTGAATGAGGAAGGAAGGAGATGAGGTGGTATCCATCTCAGGAGGAAATTCAATACTAGATAATGGTAAAAGAGCATGAGGTTTCCTTGCTAGAAACTAAGGGGATGAGAGCGAATGTGAATAGATGAGAATATGACTATATTTACATTAATATGCATGACCTTTTCTTTATTGAATTTCCTTGTTTGTTGTATGACTGCTACCAATTCTACCATTTAGCCTTTAGAACTAGTGATTTGGGATAAAGCCAAGCTTGAGAGATTGAATGTTTTGTATAAGAAGTGGAATCAGGCTATTTAATTTTGTTTTTCTCGAGTAAAAGATGGATATATTATTGATTTTTTTGTGGAGTACACTGATTATTTCCACGAGGATAAAAGAAAGTTCACAAGAGGTCCAAGAAAATGAATCTTAGAAGACATTCCACTCTGGATAAAGATGTTTTTCGTGGAGAAAGGGTTGATTTGCATGGAGAGTGATAGAATGGCTAAGTAAAATCTTCTAATGTTGTGGGGGGTTGCAAGGATGGGGAAACATGAGAGAGGAAATAGATCTGTTGAGTAAGACCCATAAATTGTTGATATGAGGTGAGGAATGGAATGGAACCAAAAGATAAGAGGAGAAAAAGAGTCGAGAGATATGAAATAACAATTGAGATAAGAAGGAAAGAAGACAAAAGAAGTGGTAAAGAGTTAGACATGGGCGTGTGGTGAAGGGTCAAGCCTAGGATGAAGAGAAAAGAAACCACACCAGGTGGTCGTGCGGAATAATATGTTGTTTCAAGGAGGAGAAGAAATGAGGATAGGCTTGCTAAGAGGTTTATTGTTGAGGATAGGGTGTCCAATGGGGATATTGATTACAAAAATAGTTATGGTTTAGGTGAAGAATCCCACACCCCTTGGTTGTTGCAGAGTGTTGTGACCTTATAAGAAGATGAAGCAAAAATAAATGGTTCTCTAATAGGATAGAAAGATGGAGCAAAAAATAGTGGTTCC
>SNQJ01S0048204.1:51061-68630 GCA_010110895.2 Picea sitchensis | reverse complement strand
CCCTTCAAAACATGAGTTAAATTAAGGGTCAATGAACACATTTAGATATATGTCCATTCTTCTCCTCTTTTATGATCCATTCCCCTTGAGCTAGAAAAACTCCAACCTTTGATAGAACATTTGTAAGATGGTGTAACATCCCCGACGTTACGACAACATGCGACGCATAACAAGTGCTAAATTTTTCTTTTCGTTTTGTTTTTAAAAACAGTAAGGTAAGAACAACAACAGTCAATCCATGCAACTCGATGATGAACACAACGCATGCAAATTAGGCAACGGACACCATAACAACCTAGCATCCTAGCACATCATGCAGTTGGACGCAACATACGAAAATCAATCAAACCAAAATAAAACGACTACCCGCTCGTCCTACCCTGCAAGGTTAGGAACTCCAGGACACATAAGAAACACTCAAGCCCAGGTTCCCATCAATTTTGACCATTTAAGGCCTCAAGGTTGGTGATTGTTCTGAGGAACAAGGAGGCGTCTACATCCCGCCCGACACAATCAATACCATGCCCACTAATTTAAGGGACAACATCAACAACCTAACGCAACAACATCAATCGACACTTGTAACAAGAACCTTCCAAGCGAGCGAGAATTGGCAATCATAGACTCAATCAATTTGCATGGCGCACAAATAAATATTCAACAACCCAACGTTCTAGTGACCCTTCAAGGCACGTAAGGGATATCTGATCAAGGATCGTCATTCATATAACCAATAAATTAATTAACTCATCTATCATCTAAATCTATCATTCGTTGATTAATATTTTGCGCGCCAGAAATAAACTGAATGACTCGATCAAGCATCCCATGACGGAGCTCTTTAGTAGTGCACCCCTTCTCCAAAGAGTCTACACCCTTGGGGCCCAATGCATGTCACTTATTCCCATTAACCACTTCAAATTTATTAATGATAACAAACCAATTGGCTAACAACACCACTAGTGATAACAACTGATTGGCAACACATAATTAATTATAACAACTAAATGGAAAAAAACATAACTAATGATAACAAACTGATCGAAAACACATAATTGATGATAACATTTGAATCGAAAACAAAATAATTAAGGATAACAAACTGATTGGCCACACGTAATTAATGATAACATCTGAATGGAAAACAATGTAATTAAGTCAATGAAATAGTTAAACAAAACGCGGTCTAGTGAGGAAATAAAAACAGAAATTAATAAACAAGTATTCTGCATTAATAAATTTCATTCCCGAGTATTCTATGGAGAGACAAATAAAGTAAGAAGAAATACCCATTTACTGCTTAATTCCTGCCAGAATTTATTTACGGAGGTTGCATTTATTCACAAGTAATCACTCGTTTTAATTTTCGAACAAGGTTTTTTTTAATTTAAAAGGAAAGTGAATTTGTTCCTTTCACACGGTGGCAAGGGTGCCTAAATTTTGGCACGACTCCCTAATCTGAGCAAGGTTGTAATTAATAACATTAAAGTGGACTTCATACATAATTGATTTCCAAAAATATTCACGAGGATTAAATAAGGATGTGGACTAGCTAATCCTCCAAGTCTATAGAAAGATCATTATCGCACCACATTCCTTCATTAGTTATCATAAGTATACATGATATACATTTAAATAAAACCGTAATAACACGTGCAAAGAAAGATTAGAAACTACATGAAAAATTTCCCAGATTTTGATAAATGCATGCCCCCCTTTTTGTCAACATAATATTGTTTTTATTATTATTTAAATTATGCTATTATCATTGCGACTTAGCCTTACAGGTGCAATTAAAAACGAAATGGCAGGGAGTAAAACCGGCATTAGTCGCAGAGCAATAAAGAAGTATTTTTCATTGTACATAGTAAGGAATTTGTTGGGAAATCACAAACGAAATTGGTTGAGTAAAGCGACCAAAATCATAGAGCAATTAGGAGTATTTTTCGTTGTACACCGTAAGGAAATTGCTAGACAATCACAAACAAAATTAGCTGAGTAAAGAAACCAAAATCGTAGAGCAATAAGGAGTATTTTTCGCTATACATAGTAAAGAAATTGTTGGACAATCACAAACGAAATTGGCTGAGTAAAGCAACCAAAATCGCATAGAAATAAGGAGTATTTTTTGATGTACACAATAACGAAATTGTTGGACAATCACAAACGAAATTGGTTGAGTAAAGAAACCAATCGTGGAGAAATAAGGATTATTTTCCGTTGTACACCATAGGGAAATTGATGGACAATCACAAATGAAATTGGCTGAGTAAAGCAACCAAAATCGCAAAGCAATAAGGAGTATTTTTCGATGTACACAGTCAGGAAATTGTTGGACAATCACAAACGAAATTGGTTGAGTAAAGAAACCAAAATCACAAAGCAATAAGGAGTATTTTTCACCATACACAGTAAGGAAATTGTTGGACAATCACAAACAAAATTGGTTGAGTAAAGCAACCAAATCGCAGTGCAATAAAGAAGTATTTTTCGTTGTACACAGTAAGGAATTCATTGGGAAATTAAAAACGAAATTGGATGAGTATAAACAACACTAATCACAGAGAAAAAAAATGTTGGTGAACTGGAGAGACATCCCCAAAATCGTTTTGTGGAAGCACGAGTTTGCAGAGAATAAATCACAATAATCATAGAGGCTAAGGAGGGAATAAACGCCCAGGAGAGAATTCATTGTTGGGTAGAGAATGATCCTACTTATTATTCATGCACAGGAAAGCGGGGAATTTGAATATAAATATTTAACATTGGAGTGAAAGACAGTCGATTCAGCTCCTGGCCGACTACTCAGGCACAAACTAATAACTTAAAGGATAAAGAAACATAATATAAAAACACAATTTTTCTTTGTATGAAAAACCAAAAAAAAAACGCAGAGAATTCATTTGCATTTAGATTTTGGGTTTTCCATTGGAAATCAAATCAAGGGTACAATGAGCATAAGGCTGGGATAACTTTGAATTCACAGTCTTCCCTCATGGCATCGCAAGTCTCTCAAACTAGGTAATCGTTAACCTACAGTTCAAGCCACGGTGGGAGTGCTAGTAGGTTGTGGCAGGGTTTCTTCCACACCTCTCCCTTGATGTCTCCGGTTGTCTTGCGTGACCCATTTACTCCAAATGTGAGTCTGGTCGGAAAGATATCGTCAACCTGCATCCATCAATAAATCATGTCAACAATAAGAATCAACATAATAATATCTAATCATATGTACATATGTCACATCAACAACATTCAAACCCTAACAATCCACTTCCTGACTCGATACAGAGTTGAAGGGGTTTCATCGATGCCTCGGCATCCTCAACGTCCAGAGTCCTACACACTCAGGAGAACCTAGTCAATAGCACCTGTTGATGTAAACACAACAAAAATAACATATCATCAAATCCACAATGTCTCATAATCATAATCAAAACAACTAGTAGTAGAATGACCTGGATCACTTGCACGCAAGTGTCCTCAAAGAATAAGTTCGCTCAATGCGTGCAAGAGAGGGATGTTACATACACCCCATCTTGCTTTAAACTTCGTCTTGAAGTTTCACAGCATGCAAGTGCCAAAATAAAGTGTATCACAGTATCATATGTCTAACTATCAAACAAAAATGGGAACTACTGACGCATATCATATGTGTCCTCCCAGGTCATCGAGTGCAGACTATAGTTGTCCCACTGGACCTTGACCTGATCTAATATTCAGCGTTGTAGTTGTTGAATGCAATGGTCTAGGATGCAGATTGGATCCGGCGTGAGCGTACCCTCGTCTGATACCTACAAGGAACTCATGGCAATAACATGTGTAGGATCACTAACATAATGTCTCAAAACAAATACATGAAAAGCATCGTGCATATGCCTCAAAGAATTAGGCAAGGCTAGTCGATAGGCCACAGGCCCCTTCCTTTCCACAATCTCTAAGGGTCCCATGAACCTAGGAGATATTTTAGCACCCTTTCCAAACTTGATCGAACTCTCATGCGGTTTTACCCGCAAGAAGACTCTATCGCCAACTTCATAACTACGATCGACACGATGTGCATCAACATAACTCTTCAACTGATCATGCGCTTCCTTGATCCTTTGTCTTATTGTTTTCATTTGATATTCCATTTCTTGGATCACTTCTGGCCCAACCGGGACCCTATCATCAAGCCAATCCCAACTCAAAGGCATCCGACATGGTCGCCCGTAAAGAAACTCGAAAGGTGCCATCTTAATGGTACTTTGATAATTTTTGTTGTATGCAAACTCTACCAGTGGAAAGAACTCTTCCCAATGCTTTTGTTGGTCCATAATGTACATACGCAACATATCCTCCAATATTTGGTTTCTTCTTTCGGTCTGCATGTCTATCTCTGGGTGATACGCGGTACTAAAGTTAAGTTGGGTTCCCAAGGCCTCTTGGAAACTAGTCCAAAATCGTCCTGTAAACATCGATCCTCTATCGGATATAATCCTCTTAGGCACGCCATGCAGCCTCACAATCTCACTGATGAAAAATCTAGCTATGTCAGGTGCCTGATACATCGCACGCACAGGAATAAAATGAGCACTCTTCATTAGAGTGTCAACTACCACAAAAATTGAGTCGTGTCTCCTTATCAAAATGACCTCCCATTTTGATTATGGAATAGCGTGCATCTGTAGTAATCCTATCGGATGTCTATGTTTAGCCTTCACCTGCTGACGTTCTAGACATATTGCCACGTAGTTGACTATGTCTACCTTCATTCCTTTCCAGAAGAATAAGGGTTTCAGGTCTACCCTCATCTTCATGAATCTAGGATGAGCCATGTACACTGCTCTATTAGCCTCGTTTAGGATCAAGCTCTTCAACTCGTTGTTGGGAGGTACGTAAATTTGATTTTTAAATCTCAATAATTCGTCATTGTCCACAGTAAATCCCTCAAATTTTGGTACCATCATTGTGTTTTGTACGATAAAATCCTTGACCTCTTTGTACAAGGCATCGTCGCATTGTAAAGTTAGGATCTTTTCATGTAGATCGTTTGAAGAGGCATCACCGAAAATATGTGTGGTCTCCGACTCAACATATCCGCCACTATGTTCAAGGTTCCTTTCATGTAATAAATATTGAAATCGTACTCACTAAGCAATTCCGACCAACGTCGTTGTCGCGCATTCAAGTCGCTTTGCATAAATATGTGTTGTAGTCCACAGTAGTCTGTTTTTAGTTCAAATTTGCGTCCAATAAGGTACTGTCTCCAAACTCTCAACGAATAAACAATGGCTAACAACTCCAAATCGTGTATTGCATAGTTCTCCTCATTCCTTCTCAAATTTCTTGAGATGTAAGTGATCACTCGACCGTCTTGCATCAAGAATCCGCCTAAGCCTTCCTTGGATGCGTCAGTGCATACCAAGAAGTATGTGTCCATGTCAGGGACCTTTAGTATTGGTGATATCATCAACAGCTCCTTGAGCCTCCGAAATGCCTCCACACATTTCTTGGTCCAAAAAAACTTCTTGTTCTTCTTCTGCAATTATGTGATTGAATTTGCTATATTCAAAAAACCCTCGACGAATCGTCGATAGTATCCTGTTAAACCCATGAAGCTATGCACTTAGGGGACATTCATTGGTGCAGGACATTCCATAATAGCCTCGACCTTTGTTGGATCCAGAACAATACCTTCATTGGAGATGAAATTCCCTAAGTAATGAATCTTTGATTGATAAAACGAGCATTTGGACAACTTCCCATACAATTTTTTCTCTCGTAGACACTGTACTGCCGTGTGCAAGTGATCATCATGCTCCTCCATCGTCTGAGAGTAAATCAAAATATCGTCAATGAATACTTGGATGAACTTGTCCAAGTATTCGTGGAACACCCCGTTCATCAAGCTCATAAATACCCCAGGGAATTTTCCAGTCCAAAAAAGAAAACAGTAAACTCGTAATGTCCAAACCTCGTCTTAAATGAGTTCTTAGGGATTTCGTCCTCCTTGATATGTAACTGGTGATACCTTGATCTCAAGTCGATTTTTTAAAACACCTTCGCGCCTTTCATATGATCAAACAGATCATCAATCCTTGGCAACAGATATTGATTCTTGATCGTTGTCTTGTTCAATTAACGGTAGTCAATGCAGAGTCTCCACAACCCATCCTTATTTCGTATGAAGATAACAGGCGCACCCCATGATGACACACTTGGACGTATAAGTCCTAGGTCCAACAACTCCTTCAGTTTCACTTTCAACTCTTGTAACTCTGGGNCTATCGATTCAGTTCCCAGTTTTACATCAATGGTAAATGTCAACTCCCTCTCTAGTGGAATCCCAAGTAACTCCTCAGGGAAGACGTCTGCAAACTCTCTCACCACCGGAATGTGTTCTATACCTTCCGCTACTCCCTTCTAATTTAACGCAAGGATCACATAAAGATTACATCCCTTGCGCATGATCTTCCATAGATGCAAAGAAGAGATGAACCTCAGGGAGACTCCCTGGTTCCGAACTACAATCACGCGTCTCTGTCCCTCATCATCAACCAATATCAACCGTTTCATCTTACAATTGAGTATCACATCATGTGATTCCAACCATTCCATACTGATCACAATGTCATAAGACCCTAAGGTTGTGACATACATGTTGGCCCTAGTGACAAACTTTCCCGGGTTAAGGATATATCCCATAACCTTCCCACCAACCTTCTGTTTGGCTCCCAAAGACATTTCTACAAAGATAAACTCGTCTTGTTCGGCTGCCTTTACCTTAATTATTTTTAGCACTGCACCAGAAATAAAAATCTCGGTAGCACCTAGATCTATCAAAATACTAAGGATCTGGTCAGTGATGGTACCTGATGTCTCAAGCACAATCGACTAGTGCTCTTCCTGGTGGTTATTTACCACTACATGAATCCGATGGGCCTTGCCCAAATCTCTTACGATAGTGGGTCCGGTTGATCTAGATGCTCTGGTCCTCTCCACTGGGAAGTCACGTTGGTAATGTGGCTCCCCATATGTCCAAAACCCTTTCTTCGGTCCAATACTCCTGGTACCTGAAGTAGAAGTTAATGGCCCACCAGCCTAGAACCCTAGTCTGTTCTATTGAATAGGCCTAAACTATTGTTGTCGAGGTCGACGTTGTTGTTGGTGTTGTGGTCCTCAGTAAGGAGTCTGTTGTTGAGGAACTGGTCATCGAGGTGTAGTGAAAGTGGATCCTCTCTGCAAGCCATGATATCCTGGTGAATTTCTAGTTGGTGTTTGATGTTGTATCACACCAAAAGACACATGCCCTGCTGGTCTCGCTAGAGTCCTGCTCTGACCCTCACTAATAAGTGCCTCCTCTGATATGAGGGCCTTCTGGATAGTATCATGCAAATTTTGAGGCATCAGAATCCTAAACTTTTCACGAATGCTAACATTAAGGCCAAACATGAACCTATTGACCTTAAGTTTCTCGGTATTCAGGTGTGGAGCATATCGAAGTAGCTCCAAAAAATGGGCCTCTTACTCGAGCACCATACGGCCTCCTTGTCACAAGGTGTTGAACTCGTTGAGATGATGCTCAATGAATTCCTCATATAGATACCTTTCTCAGAACCGTTTCTCAAACAATTCCCATGACACGTCTTCGACGACCATGTTCAATTGTGGTAGGAGTGTCTTCCACCATAGAAGAGCGCTCCCCTTTAGTTGAAAGATGGCCATGCAGACCTTCATGTTGGAGGTATAGTTGCAAAGTGCAAATCACATCGCCATATTTTCCAACCATGCCTCGGCGGCTGCACCATCTGGGGCACCAAAGAACTCAGGAAATTTGACCTTCTCGAGTTCACGGTGAATAATACCAGTGTCGACCGGAGTGCATAGTGGACCCTTAGGGGGTGTCAGTACCCTAGCCTCATCTCTATCCAAACAACTAATCAATTCCTCAGACATCTATTAAAAGGACCTCATCAGCCCAACCACATCACCCACAACTATTTGTTCCTTCCCAAAAAATTCTTCGTCTCCCTAGGGGTTAGACCCTTCAAGCGCGGATGCGACCGGGGGCATCGCGCCTCCTCCCCTAGCACGCCATCATCTACCTCTACGGCGTCCTCTAACCATGATTACCTGCACGAATACAAATCAATTTAATTAGCAACATCATAATCAATTATCTAATCAACGGAAGCCATAGTGATCCCCAGTCGCGGGTTGAAACTGCTCTGATACCATATGTAACATCCCCGACGTTAAGACAACATGCGATGCATAACAAGTGCTAAAAAAAAAACTTTTATTTTTTAAAAACAGTAAGGTAACAACAACAATCAACCAATCCACGCAACTCGATGATGAACACAACACACACAAATCAGGCAACAGACACCATAACAACCTAGCATCCTAGCACATCATGCAGTTGGATGCAACATACAAAAATCAATCAAACCAAAATAAAATGACTACCCGCCTGTCCTACCCTACAAGGTTAGGACCTACAGGACACATAAGCAACGCTCAAGCCCAGGGTCCCATCGATTTTGACCATTTAAGGTCTCAAGTCTGGAAACTGTTCTGAGGAACAAGGAGGAGTCTACATCCCGCCCGACACAAGAAAGACCATACCTGCTAAGCTAAGGGACAACATCAAAAACTTGATCCAACATCATCAACCGACACATGTAACTAGAACCTTCCAAGGAAGCGAGAATTAGCAATCATTGACTGAATAAATTTGCATGGCACACAAATAAATATTCAACAACCCAATATTCTAGTGACCCTTCAAGGAATGCAAGGGATATCTGATCAAGGAATGTCATTCATATAACCAATAAATTAATTAACTCATCTATCATCTAAAGCTATCATTCATCAATTAAATTTTTGCGCGCCAGAAATAAACCAAGCGACGCGAGCAAGTGTCCCATGATGGATCTCTTTAGTAGCGCACCCCTTCTCCGAAGATTCTACACCCTTGGGGCCCACTGCATGTCAAATAAACCCATTAACCACTTCAAATTTATTAATGATAACAAACTGATTGGCTAACAACACCACTAGTGATAACAACTGATTGGCAACACATAATTAAGGATAACAACTAAATGGAAAACAACATAATTAATGATAACAAACTGATTGGAAACACATAATTGATGATAACATCTAAATGGAAAATAACATAATTAAGGATAACAAACTGATTGGCCACACATAATTAATGATAACATATGAATGGCAAACAACGTAATTAAGTCTATGAAATAGTTAAACAAAACGCAGTCTAGTGAGGAAATAAAAACAGAAATTAATAAACAAGTATTATGGATTAATAAATTTCATTCCCGAGTATTCTATGGAGAGACAACTAAAGTAAGAAGAAATACCCATTTACTGCTTAATTGATGCCAGAATTTATTTACAAAGGTTGCATTTATTCAAAAGTACCACTCGTTTTAATTTCTGAACAAGGTTTTTTTATTTAAAAGGAAAGTGAATATGTTCCTTTCACACGGTGGAAAGGGTGCCTAAATTTTGGCACGACTCCCTAATCTAAGAAAGGTTGTAATCAATAACATTAAAGTGGACTTCATACAGAACTCATATCCAAAAATATTCACGAGGATTAAATAAGGATGTGGACTAGCTAAACCTCCAAGTCTACAGAAAGATCATTATCGCACCACATTCCTTCATTAGTTATAATAAGTATACATGATATACATTTAAATAAAACCATAATAACACGTGTAAAGAGAGATTAGAAACTGCATGCAAAATTTCTCAGATTTAGATAAATGCATGCCCCCCTTTTTGTCAACATAATACTGTTTTTAATATTATTTAAATTATGCTATTATCATTGACGTTGTGACTTAGCCTTACAGGTGCAATTAAAAAAAAAATGGCAGGGAGTAAAAATAGCATTAGTCACAGAGAAATAAAGAAGTATTTTTCGTTGCACACAGTAAGGAATTTGTTCAGCAATCACAAACAAAATTGGTAGAGTAAAGCAACCAAAATTGCAGGGCAATAAGAAGTATTTTTTGTTGTACATCGTAAGGAAATTGTTGGACAATCACAAATGAAATTGGTTGAGTAAAGCAACCAAAATCATAGAGCAATAAGGAGTACTTTTCGATGTACACAGTAAGGAAATTGTTGGACAATCACAAACGAAATTTGTTGAGTAAAGCAACCAAAATCGCAAAGCAATAAGGAGTATTTTTCGCTATACACAGTAAGAAAATTGTTGGACAATAACAAACGAAATTGGTTGAGTAAAGCAACCAAATCACATAGCAATAAGGATTATTTTCTGTTGTACACCGTAAGGAAATTGTTGGACAATCACAAACAAAATTGGTTGAGTAAAGCAACCAAAATCACAGAGCAATAAGGAGTATTTTTCGTTGTACACAGTAAGGAAATTGTTGGACAATCAAAAAAAAAATTGGTTGAGTAAAGAAACCAAAATTGCAGAGCAATAAGGAGTATTTTTCATTGTACACAATAAGGAAATTGTTGGACAATCACAAACGAAATTGGCTAAGTAAAGCAACCAAATCGCAGTGCAATAAAGAAGAATTTTTCGTTGTACACAGTAAGGAAATCGTTGGGCAATTAAAAATGAAATTGAATGAGAATAAACAACATTAATCGTCGAGAAAAAAAACATTGGTGAACTGGAGAGACATCTCCAAAATCATTGTGTGGAAGAATGAATTTGCAGAGAATAAATCACAATAATTGCAGAGGCTAAGAAGGGAATAAATGCCCAGGAGATAATTCCTTGTTGGGCAGAGACTAATCCTACTTATTATCCATGCATAGGAAAGTAGGGATTTTGAATCTAAATCTTTAACACCAGAGTGAAATACAGTCGATTCGACTCCTGGACAAATGCTCAGGCACGGACTAATAACTTAAAGGATAAAGTAATAAAAGATAAAAACATAATTTTTCTTTGTATGAAAAACCAAAAAAAAAAACGTAGAGAAGACATTTGCATTCAGAGTTTGGGTTCACCATTGGAAATCAAATCAAGGGTACAGTCAGCATAAGGCTAGGATAACTTTGAATTCTCTGATCATAAAACGATGGGCTCATAAAGACAAATTCGTTGAAACAAAAAAAATGAATTCACTGGATAGTATTACACTGAATAAAACATAAACTTTAACACAATAGAAGTACCTTGACTGAAGGCATAGGAACATAATTTAACTACCCTTCGCCCAAATTTCACAAGCATAAATTGCCAGGACAGAAAATTAACTAAATTGTTAACACAGTGATGCACGTCTTCTTTCGACATTAGAGAGATGCATATACGGGGAATTTAACTACCATTCAATACAAATATACACATGCGTACCGTAGCCAAATGTGAATTCTCTGAAGTCATTGTCCCGCGCGCGCTCTGTCCAGTTCTCACTTGTCAATTGATGTGACCTCATCGGTACCTCCCAGCCAACACTAGGGGTACTCTTCTTCCCCCTGAGCCCCCTGATCCACAAAGGGGCCACACACACAATACCAGAGAATGCTAGCTCTCAGCTCGCCTCGCAAGGTCGAGCTACTACTCGTTACCCGAGTTGGGTATCCCAAGTCCCACAAAATAAACTTAGTCAAGATAAAATTCGGCAGCGTAACGTTACGCAAGCCAGATGTGATGATCCATACTCCTCCTCCGCCATCCTTTTTATAGAGTTTTCTTAGTCAATAGTTTCCCAAAACCCTCATTAGATTCCTTTCTCATTTAATTAATTTCGAAAAACCTCCCCCGTACACGTCGCCCGATCCCCTAGTTGCACCAGAAAATCAATTTATTAATTAATTGAATTTTTCTATTTCCCTCACCCACCTAAAAGTGTTCCTAAAAACGCTCCTCGGTGTCCCAATATTCCCTTACAATTCTTAAATGACTTACGCCTTACTTAATTCCTAGTTGAGTTCATAAATAGAAAGTTCCAAAGGCTAGATTCCTTACTAATTTAGACATTCCCCTTTTTCTTTTAAGTTTCCCCTTTTCTTTAAATTTCCCCTTTTCCTTAGGTTTCCCCCTTTTCTTTAAGTTTCCCTTTTTCTTAAAGTTTCCCTTTTTTAAAACTAAGTTCAGAATTAGCAGGTTTAGACAAAAACAACCAAATACCCCTTTTATTAATTAAACCTTTATTAAAATTTCCACTTTAATTATTAATGCTTGAATTTTCTTTACCCCCTTCTTGTTACATGTCTAATTAGTTTTTTTTTTTTCAAAGGTTCCACTCAAACCTAGGTTTTCAATTCACTAGGCTTGGTGACAGTTTTTAAGGGAAAATTTGTTATTCGACATTACTTATCACATCATTCATTTTAACGCCAACCCGGTCCTAAGGAGACATAGTTTTCTCATCATTAGGTTTATTAACTTACCATAGTTAAAATTGTGGTGTGCCCTTCAGGATGCACTACATGCTCCAAGGGTGCCACTCGCCTTTTTCTGTTTTATTCATGCGACGTGCCCTTCAAGACGCACTACGTGCTCCAAGGGTGCCACCCGCTTCTTGACTAAATTTGGTAGACGTCAAACCCCTGGAGTCAATACTGTGTCAAGTGATCTTGTGGGAGACTAAGGGCCTCTAAGGAATAAGGACCTACCTTATTGCACGCCCCTTAGAATCATCATGAGCGACTGTCACATTCTACCCTCACGACATCGCGAGTCTCTCGAACTAGGTAATCGTTAACCTACAGTTCAAGCCACGATGGGGGTGCTAGTAGGTTGTGGCAGGGTTGTTGCCATACCTCTCCCTCAATGTCTCTGGTTGTCGTGCATGACCCCTTTACTCCAAATGTGAGTCTGGTCGTCAAGTTATCATCAACCTGCATCCATCAACGAATCATGTCAGCAATAACAATCAACATCATAATATCTAATCATATGTACATATGTCACATCAACAACATTCAAACCCTAACAATTCACTCCCTGACTCGATACGGAGTCCAAGGGGTTTCATCGATGCCTCAGCATCCTCAATGTCTAGAGTCCTGCACACTCAGGATAACCCAGTTAATATCACCTATCGATGTAAACACAACAAAATTAGCATATCATCAAATCCACAATGTCTCATAATCATAATCAAAACAACCAATAATATAATGACCCGGATCACTTGCACACAATTTTCCTCAAAGAATAAGTCTGCTCAATGCGCGCAAGAGAGGGATGTTACAGATGGTTACTTTCTTGAAAAATATGAAGAAAAGAGTGATTGTTAAAATCTACTAGAATTTCCAAGATCTTATCCAATAAAGGTTGCAGAGGAAAATTCCTTATAGCATATTTTGTATTCATCCACTTAATGACAAGTAAAGAGTCCCCAAATATTTTAAGATTGGTAACACCATACTCTTTTTCTAGATTGATAAATAGTTTAAATCCATTATCTCTTAATAATTGTTTGACCCTGGGCTTATTCCAACTTTGAAACTAATAGACTAAGAATCCTTCAGAAATATTGTTCCCCAACTCCTTCTATGAGAGGTTGACCTTCAAAAGATCCATCAAAATATACCCATGCACTAGACTTATCTATGTTTTCCTAAAAAATATGTCTAGGAGGATTTGCAT
Source organism: Picea sitchensis (assembly GCA_010110895.2). Taxonomy (NCBI): domain Eukaryota; kingdom Viridiplantae; phylum Streptophyta; class Pinopsida; order Pinales; family Pinaceae; genus Picea; species Picea sitchensis. The sequence goes on along the minus strand of SNQJ01S0048204.1, from coordinate 55,021 downwards.
CTTTGAATTGTTTGAAACTTTCCAAAATATTCAACCCTTGCATAGCACACTGAATAGAAGTTATAATCATGTTATCAAAGAGCCTGGAATTCCTTGCTAGCCAAATTCCCCAAGTAATAATCAAAGGTAATTCTCTAAAAAAATTTATATTTCATTTTCACACCAACCCCTTAGACCATCTTCAATAGAGTCCTCGGTCCAAACATCCTTTAAATTAGTTAAATCCTTAACTTCCTTCCATATATGTTTTGTATGTGCACAACACATAATGAGATGAAAAATTGATTCTACACTATATCTACACAATAAACACCATCTTGGGTCTTGTTTATTCCTTTTTTGAATATTATCCAAAATTAATTATTTATTATTGAGAAGTAACCACATAAAAATACATGATTTTGAGAGGCATTTAAACCTCCATACCTTCATCCACCATCACAATTACATCCTCACATCCCCATGAGAAGCTAATTCCTTCTAACTTTTCTTTGGAGTATAAATACCCAAAGGGTTCAAATATTGGATAAAGGTATCCTCTTCTTCCTTTATTCTGACTAATTGGACTTTAACTTTGCAATAAAATTCTCCCCAATGTCCACATCCTCCTCTCTGAAGCCCAACTCTCTGGCATGCAACCATTCTTGATTCTATATTGTAGTCATCTCAAAATCATATATCTAATTGGAACTACAATATCCTATATTTCTTAAAAAATGTAAAATATGTGCTAGAATCTTGAAATCCTCCCCATATTCTATCCAAGGGTCATCCCCCACCCTGTGCTATGTTCCAAATTATTAAAATATCATAATAGAACATAAGTATACACACCATGTACACCAATGTGAGCATGGATCACAACTCCAAGATAGATAATTTATATAATAAATCCTTAAAGAATAGGATAATCTCCTCCAAATACCCAATTACATTCATACATCACCATTCACATGTCCTCAATAATGAATACATGATCTCTATATATACCTATTCACACCTACACATGATGCCCCTTTACTATTAGGCCGACCCTATTACATATATATTTACACATTACATGTACATTTAGCCCCATGTGTGCCCCCCCCCCAGGTTATAACATAGTACCCTCCTTCAAAAATATTTGTCCTCAAAGATTTGCAATTAAAGGATTCACATGTGATGAAACCAAGTAATATGATTTTCTTATGTTCTTACTTTATTATTTCCATTAATGATGATCCATCCATCCAAAATCAATTATTTTCAGTCATACTCCTTGGTGGCAAGTTGTTGCATAATTTTATTTCCCTTAATTGTATGTATTGTTGTTGAAGCTTATCCAATTTGTAGTAGATGTTGGCCTATGATAATATCTTGTTGAATAATGGTTTTTTGATGCCTTGTTCCATGAATATTGAAAAKTATTTCATCTTTTTCCTTGATAATTTTGATATCCACCTTCTTCTCTTCCTTGAAWTATTTCTTGATAATGAGGGTGTCGWTATGGTTTCACATTTGACARTTTTTCTTCACTCTGCACAAATGTTTCATCTATATTATTTTTATAGACACTRGCATCCTCTATCCTCTTTACTTGGTCTTTGATTACTCTAGTATTGGAGATAATAMCATCATATTTTCCATGTACATCCTCGAGATRAAGTTCAACTTCTTCAAGTATCTCCTRAWGACCTTCTTGAGTCTTGTCTTSTTTCTCCTTTTGAAGCTGCAATGTCACCCCATTTATCAAATTCTRACATCCTTCTTCAATTCTRAATTGCATTTWTKATTATGCTTCATCAATATTTAGGGATTCCTCAACCTTCTTGTAAATTTYCTCTTCAATTCTTTTGGTAGTTTCTCCATCTAATATCCTTTCTTYTTCTTGATTTTGACAATGCTTCTTTTCTTSTTTCAATCTTTTAACCTCATCCAATAGTTTTTAATTATGGTTTTGTAATCTACATATTTCTTCACCTTTCTTTTTCAATTCTTCCCTTTCCTCGTCCTTTTCCCACTTCCCTTTACTACTCATTCCCTATTTTAATTTTTGAAGTTATTTAACAAGTGCTTCATTAAGGTTTCATATCTTAGATAGATCATCACCTTCTTCTTGATGTCTTCTTTTTCTTCTTTTAACTCCTCTTGAATTTTATATGTCTCCTCCCTTTTTGTATCCTTGATCCATTTATTTGAGAATATTTTTTCAAAATTTTCCCATGTGGGGGAGAATCTAGTACCTTCATCAAGGCTATCCCACCACTTGCAAGTTGTACCATAAAACTTAAGGATTTCCCAAAAAGGATTCTTAAAATATTCTTTTATCATCCTCAACCATTCCACAGGATTGATTTCATCTTTATCTTCCTCTCTTGTAAATCTAGGTATTGCCACTGATACTTAAGTGAGGTCTAACCACAACACTCAAATTACAACCTCAATATATTAGGAATAATGATCTCAAATAGTTATAATCATTTTTCGAATATAATATTGTATTTTTTCTCTTTCGAGTGGATTTTGAATCATCTCAATCAGACACTCCAACCAAAATTTATGATAGTTTTAAGTGAACATACCTTTGAAACTTGGTTTGGAGTCTGTCCTTCTAGCCAGCCTTTCTTCTTATGTATTTTTCAAATTTTGGCCCCTCTTATTCTGAAACGTTGGCATGTAGTACTCTGATATTTTGTCTCTACAATTCCATAGTTCTAACCAAAATTTGATGTGCCAAGTGAAATTTATGGTACTTACCCAAACCTTGCTAATTTTTTGCCTTTTCTAGAGAGCAAACTTGTACAAAATTCCACATGTCTAATATTTAATAATTGATGCTTAAAATTGTACCAAAAATACTATGAACTGTCCTTTTTCAAATGCAACTATTTTCACTGAATTTGGATCCTCTATGAAGAAAATATGATCGGTTTACCTGGAACACTTGTTTGAGACTAGTTATTGGACTAGTTAAAAAACCCTATCTTCCACAGGGTATATCTCTAAAAGTATAACAAACCAGAATATGAAAGTTGTACCAAAGGTACCTTGATATGTCTTCTCAATGACCTCCAAGTTTTTTTTTAATCATCCCAAAAATAAAATTATAGAAAAAATGTTAATATGACTTACTTGGAGAAGAAAAACCCTAGGATCAATCCTCTGAAACCAAATGTTATGTTCCAAATGCTTGAAATATCATAACAGAACAAAAGTACACACCATGTACACCAATGTGATCATGGAGGACAACTCCAAGATAGATAATTTATACAATAACTTCTTAAATAATAGGAGAACCTCGTCCAAAGACCGAATTACATCCATACATCACCATTCACTTGTCCTCAATAATGAATACATGATCTCTATATATACCTATTCACACCTACACATGAGGCCCCTTTACTATTAGGGTGACCATATTACATATATATGTACACGTTACATGTACAATTATCCCCATATAACCCCCCCCCCTTAGGTCATGGGTCATAAAAATTTAACCTTTGACCCACGACCAATTCTCCATACAAGACAATTTCCAACCAAAAGGAATGCTAGGACCATCATTTTCCATGTGATACAGACATTGTCAATATTCTTCATGGGGATTATAATCCAATATTCTAAAAATTCATGAGCAATGTAATTCTCCTTCACCACTTGATACCAAAGTTGTTTCCCTTGACTAAGCCTCCAAACACTTTTTGTTGCCAAATATTTTGAGAAGATGAATATATTGTTTAACCCTCATTGCCCCTTGTCTTTTGGGATAACTATCTTTTTCCAGATTACAAGGGGGATCCCTTATTTTCTATACCCCCAAACCAAATAAATGTGAAATTGATTCTTGTGATAACCTCGAAAACACCTTTGGGTATCCATGATAAAGGCATCATGTATAAAGGTATGGATTATAAACAAGTTTTACTAGAAAAAGCATGCCACCTCTTGAAAGAAAATGATTACATCACA
>SNQJ01S0048203.1:22815-70604 GCA_010110895.2 Picea sitchensis | reverse complement strand
CACAACAAGAACAAGTTGATAAAGGAGTTCACCCCCCTCCGGGCTACATCTCCTTGAGCCTCCATTAATGGACTTGGCTCTCTGGGATTAATTAGTCAAAAGTTCTTTTACAATCTGTTTCTGAACTCCAATGGAAAAACAGACTGTACCATTGAGATTATAACACATAAAAACCCCAAAAATGACTAATAGAACTCTGAAAACGGATCATGGCTCATCCGGGCATAACCTCTTCTACATGTGGCCATAAGCTTCCCTGAGCTTCTCTTTGGCAAAAACACCTGTAAAAGTCCTCAACAGCCTCTGAAACCAATCCCAATGTGTTCAGAGCATATCAATTAGCCAAAAATAATTATTCAATCACAGAAAACAAACATAGGCTCACCAAACCAGGTCCTCAATCAATGAGGGCTTCAAGCTCCCTAGAGCTTGCTGAAACTTCAATGGTGAAAAACTTGCAGAAGAAGTCTTCAAATGGCCTTGAAAACAGCACCAATGGATCCAGCACGTCCAAATACCCCTAGTTGGGCTTTTACGGCACCTCAAACGGCCAAAAGATGAAGAAGTTAGGCCTCCTCCATTTTCCTCCTTCAAGCTTTCTGAAACGGGTTCGCCAAAACGCACCTCTGTGTGCATGAACCAAGAACACGCTCCAAAATGTGCATTAAAACCTGGCCCCGTGCATAACCGAAAACCGGTCCAAATTGTAGGACGATTAGGGTGCCTCCAGCCCCTAACCGCCAAGCACTTGGGCATATAGGAGTCATATGACCATGCGTATAGGTAAAAAGGCTAAACGGTTACAAAATCGTTGAACTCCCACTCCGCACTCTGGTTATGGTCATATGGAATACCATAAAACCACGGCTTAAAACTTAACTGTTTGCAAACCAATTTTAAATCCCGCGCGCATATGGTATACAAATCCATGGTCATATGGTTTCAAACGCATGCGACCGGGGCTGGGGATAAGCCCCAGCCCGGACGCGCCCCAAATCACATTTAAATGCAATTTAAATAAAATGAAAACCATTGTTTATACAAGCACCACCATGCGGTGTGTTGGAAAGGCAAACTTTGTGGAGTCACTATGTGGTGGGAAGGTCCGGGGGTCGAACCCCACGGCCTCCATAAAATTTTAAACCAACACACAAACCAAAATGGGGTGCCACGTGGCAGCCCATGACTGGGCCACGTGGCACCACACCATTTGTCGAAAATGATGCCACGTGTCACAACAAGATTCACCCAGATGTCAGCCAATCCAAAACTGCCACATAACCTTTTCCACGTCATCGTATGGTCAAGCCACGTCAGCATCCATACGGACTGTACGGACTGCACAGTCAGCGTCCATTTGTTTTACTGTTTGACGATTCGGACAGATCGCAATATCTCTCGCTCTCGACGTCCGTTTGAGGCGAAACGAATTGCGTTGGGTTCGTGATGACGAGGGCTACAAACCCATTTGCTTTGAGGCAATTCCGAGAACTTTTATTTTTGAGCTAAAATTTGACCCCTGGTCCAGATTTTGATCAGATGATGATAGTGATAGTGACTCAGAAAGAGTTCTCTTCATGGCAATGGAAACTCTGAAAGGAACCCATGAAAATGATGAAGAATATCATGAAGAATGTGAAGTAGATATTTAAGAAGAACTAATCAGCGCCTTAAGTGAGATAAAAAGAGAAAGGAGGAAAAGCAAGTCATCCAAGGAAGAATTGATCAAACTAAAGGAGACTTCTCAATATTCCAAAGAATTTTCTCATTTAAAAATTCAAGGTAAAAGAAACATACAAGAGAGAAAATATTTTGACAAGTCATATTAAGGAAATATATGAAGACTTAAATGAGCTTGAAGCAAAATTTTGTCAACAAGAAATCATCTCCTTGAAAACCCAACTTGAAGAAGCAAAAAGAACAAAAGAAGTAATGAAGATCCATATGATAAAGAAAGAAGAATATTATGAGAAGCCTGAAGAAGAAGTCGTGTCATTCAAAGTTGAAGTCAACAAGCTCAAAAAGAACTTGAAAACCTCTCAAGTGCTAGAAGACAATATCAACAGTCAAAGGCCATGTTATGACAAGTCTAGACCAGGATACAAGCAAATTCATTTTGAGAAGGGTTCAAGATCTGTGACGAAAGAAGAAGAAAAAAAGAGTTATGCAAAAGTAATCAAAAGCCCCAAGCCTTCAAAGGAGAATATTCAGGTAATTGAAGAAGATCAGCAAGTCATAGGAATGTGAAATCAACAATCGACAATGGAGAGGAATGAATGCAGAAGAGATGTATTTCCAAGAAAATATTCTACCTCCAGGCATCAAAGAAGTTTCAATCATTGTGAAGGAAACAATAGAAGATAAGATCACAGTAAGGTAAGGCATGAATTCAGAAGGACTACATAACAAAGAGGATCATTTTCTCCCAGGTATCAAAGTTTATTTCCTTGTTATTATTTTACTTGTAATAACTTTGGACATAAAGTTGTAGCTTGTAGAGCATATGGAAGAAATGTTCAAGCAAAATATGGTTATGTGTCCCCCTACAATATTGAAGGTTACAATTGCAACAACTATGGACACATAACTCATGATTATAGAAGCATGATGAAGTCTTCCATGAAGGAAAACACTAATATCAGGTACAAGAATGTTTTGAGGAGAAAGAAAAAACAAGAAGAACGGGTGAATGAAGAACTCCCAGAGATCATACTCACCGGATATTACAGAGATGCATGACAAATATACAGGCAAAGAGGAATATGTCGAGATTCAAAATGATGATCCTGTTGCAGAGCATCTTCATATATTTTTCTAAGCCATATGTCTTGGAGACACACAATAATGTGAATGTTGAACATGGGGAGTCTAAGCAGTRGTTATTACAAATTGGAGAACTATCTTTTGGGAAGTATGAAGTGTTTGCAGATTTTGGGAAGGTGGATTCAAAATGATTTGATGGCAAAGGTACAGAATATCTCATGACAGATTGGTTGATTAAGAAGCAATTTTCAGAACACATCCCCATGCAGGTATGAAGAGGTCAGTTGGCAGTTACAAAGAATATCATTGGCACACTTTTGAGACAGAGATTCATGATTGTATAGAGAATTCCAATAATTTATTCAAGCAGGATATATTCATTACATAATGTTGCAGACTTGTAGAGTTTCATTTGAAGATAGAGTAGACTAGTGGACATAAGTGATTCAACTTGAGAAGTAGGAATATGCGGTGATCGTTGTAGTAAATCTAAAGAAGCTCTCAAAACAGTGAAATGACATATTAGTCACAGTTGTGTGTAGTTGAGTAGCATAGTCATGGACAGTTTTTTGACATATGGATAGAGATGAATTCATGAGATATTTGGCATATATAGAAGACAATACTTGACATAAATAAGAGATGTTACATGACATTGGATGAAAGAATGAAGAGGAATTGCAAAAAGACTCGTTGGCATTGTCATCAAGAGAAATGTTTCAGTAAAGCATAAGACTCAATAAAAGAAGCATATTGACAAGTGGAACCAGCTAGTCACAAGAACGCAAGTCATGAAAGTCACAACAAGATAGGGGGGGAGAAACCATCAAGAGTTATAATTTCAAGAGAATATTATTAAATGATTATGTCATCGATGTCAACACAGTGAAGATGAAAAGACATGAAGGAACCTTGACATGAATGCTTTTAATATACTTCAGTAGATTACAACAACAATAAGTACCAATGGAAAAAAAAACATTGGAAGAGAGGAAAGAAAGCATACACAAGAAGCCCCACATTGATCTACACGACATCTTGCAAAAGAAGACGAGGTGAGAGAAATTGTCAGAGGGAGTTACCTTTAATGTCAAAGGGGGAGAGAAAGAACAAAAGTAAGAGAGAAATATCAGAAGCATGAAGACGGGGAGAGATATTTTCAAAAGAAGGTATATTGTTAAGGGGACTTATCCTTTTCCATTGATGTCAAAGGGGGGGAGAAACATCATAAGCATGAAGACAGGGGGGCAATGGTCACAGAGAGAGTATGAGTGTTACCATCAATTCCAAAGGGGGAGATTGTTGTAAAGTGGGTTGTCATTGATTTCAACCCTAGAAGCCTCGAAGCAAGTTATGTCAACCCTAAAATAATCCCCGAAGAAAGTTTGGAAGCATATATAAGTGATAGGTGTATTTGAAGAAGTCTCCAAAGTGGTATGATTATGTCGTAGCTTTAAGCATGGCGCTCATGGGAAGACACTTTGAAGAAGTCTACAAGAAGCCCAGGAAATATGGTTAAGTGGGTAAGTGGGTAAGAAGCCCCATAAGTGTGGTCATGAAGCCCAAAGTTGATTGAAGAAAAAGTGTATAAAGGACATTGCAAATGCATGCAAAACATCCATTTATTGATAGTCCTCATCAAGCCATCTCCAATGGTAGATGGCACACCACATGGTTCCTCACGGTTGAGGAGTTATGTCCTCTTTAATATGAATCCCCAAAGTATGGTCAAGAAGCCACGGATCTAAGGTCAAGAAGTTATAAGGAAGCCCCAAATATAAGGTCAACAAGTTATAAGTTGGCCCTAAATTCAAGTAAAGGAGAAAATGTTGTTACAAACAAGAAGTTACAACTCGGCTCAAGATCAAGTAAAGAAGGTTCTTAGAAGGGTATAAATACACATTAAGAACCTCTCATTTTCATTATTCAATCTTGTGATCTCTTAGCACAATCTTCGCAGCGAATTTCAGAGGGAGGATGAAGTTGTGTGATGATGTGTTATAAAGTATGTTCTTTAAAGGTCATCTTTCCATTTTCACTATAACTTTTTTTCTAGAATGAGTCAGATAGAGAAACTTGGAGGTTCTTGAGAAGACATATCATGGTACCTATTGTTATCATTGAAATTTCATTTGCAACATTGCACGCAAATGGTTACAGAAATACAGCAATGCCAACAAATATTAGTTCACTTGTAGCACCAAAATGCATTTCAAAAGGCAAAAAATATACAATTGGGCAAAAATTGGCATGGGAAAAATCACTAAAGGAACCGTGCACACAGTGTGCGGGCCAACGGAGCCTGTAGAGCGCACAATGTGCCATATGCGTGATTGTGTACGAGAAAAGCCACACACTCTTGTGAATGACACATTTATGGTTATTTTCGGCCCCCTAACCACTTATGGACTAGCTCCCAACTTGATTTGACCTTCAGATCTGAGAAAAATCCAAATGGGGGGATGGTCAAGGACCAAAGGGTGCCCTAAAGGGCCCCTTGTTCACACTAAGAACCAATTGAATATTGCCTTGAAGAAATGCTATAAATGGAGGCCATGGGTGCACTAAGAAAACAAGATCTTCATAGCATTATTATGTTGCCTCAATTCTCCCTTGAGAATCCTCTTTTCTCCTAGGATTATTCAAGCATCATTGCAATAGGCCATTCCACTCATCTCTTGAGGGAATAGGCATTGATTTTCTTCATCATTTTCCATTTTTCTTCCATTGTAAGAAGAGCTCTCCATTATGGAACTCAAGAGCCCTCCCAAGGAGGAAGAGGGGACTCATAAGTCCTCATTTTTCTCTATGGTGTTTTTCCAACTAATATAGTTATCCATTGGTGGCAAAATCATGGTCATTGGTTCATTGTTTATGGTTCTAAGTTTCTTATGCATTATGGTTTTTATTTCCTTAGTTGTTTTATTTTGTTTACTTGTTTATTTCATGTGTTTGGATTGTTTAATCCACTCACTAACCTATGTCTTTTCTAGCAGGCCCAACTAGGCATGCAAGTGCCATTGTTTTGATCACCCAAGTGACGAAACGAGCACAACAGATTGGTGACCATAATGGGGAAAGGTATAAATTTCCACCCTATTTTAGCTTCGAGAGCACTTATTTTTAATCCATTTGTCTTGCATGTACCAAAATCGGACCATCCTTACCTGTCAAAAGCCAAATTCATAGCTGGAGGAGGATAATTTCACTCAAAAAATTTCCCCCGACACATATCAGAACGTGCGCGGGTGTTCCAACCCACAGAAGCGCACTCTATGCATTGTGCACCCAAAAGGCTTATGTTCTCTGCACACTGTGCCCACAAAAAGCTTATGTTATTTCTGAATTGTGCGTCCACTACGCCTCTGTTAGAACTGTAACCCGTGCACATTTATAGAGTTTCAAAATTGTAAGGGTTTTTGTGATGATTTGAAGGCCCATAGCCTTCAAATTCTTGCTTTCATGCAATTTGTAATGCTCATGCACTCCACTTAGACTCATTTCCCATATGAAAGATTAGTTAAACATAGGCACTTAGGGGGTAAAAAGAACCATATATTCTCCTCTTTTGCTTTGGTTGCCACATGGATGGCTTGTTTGGTTTGTAAAATTTAAAATTGAGATTATTGCTATCGCAAATAAAACACTTACATTGGGACCAGAAATTAACTTTGATCATTGAGTATGCTCTTCTCTCGCACCATAGAGCGATCTTGAGAATCAGAAAAGTGGTTAAGGGGACATTTCATCTCCCTTAGCAAAAATCATTAGGAGAGGACAAAGCCCCCCTAGGGATCCTCTTAGTTTCATTTTGAATTCATCTTAAAGTGGTAATGGCCCATACGTGCCCACATGTTGCAAACTTAGGATAGTTTCTTGAAATTAATTTTCTAGTTTACATCACTAGGGGAGTTTAAAGATCAAAGTAACGGGCCCATACATGCCCACATGTTTACAATCTAGGATATTTTTTCAAGCTTTCTTAGTGTAAACAACATTAGGGAGTTTAAAGGATTGGTAAGGACCCATATGTCCACATGCTAGTTCTTTGGGGATTTTAAAATTCCGCAAGGTTGTACCAATGACACTTAGTAATATAGGTAACAAATATTTGAAAGGACCACGGGAAGTCCACATGTTGAAAATTCACACCTAACTTATTAAAATTTGGAAAAAAAATTCACTTGCTCACACACAAAATCACTCCTCACTCACATAATTTCCATATTGAATTGTGGAGGTTGAAGTAGGTTTTCTCCAAAGGAATTCTGAAACATCCCACTATTTCTTGAGAAATTATCCACACCCACTTAATTCAAACGAGATTGGTTCACACCCTCAATCTCTCAGCCCACCACATCTAAAAAAATTCTAAAAACTCACTAAGTTTTCCTCCACAAGAGGTGCCAAAAGAAATTGTTTAGTCTAGGTAGGATCTCGGGGATAGGCATCCAAATAACCCCTCGTTATCTAGTTCTCACATTTTCAAACATTAGAAGTTGACAAATAGGGAACTTTAAAATCCTCCAAGTCAAGTGTTCCTACACCATAAGGCAGGGATATACCCGTGAAGGGTTGAAGGTCGAGGTCTGTTTGTTCTATGTGTCCCCCCTTGAGTCACCCAACTCTTGGAAGGGATCCGGCCCGTGACCCATTTCTGAGGCCGAAAATCTAAATGTCGCACTTTGACCGAGGTACCTAGTGACCAAATTTAGGAGATCTACCCAGGTGGAAATTGTGGGTTGCAATGGCACCTTGATCAAATTTTGTGTGGCTATTGGGAAATGTTGCCAACTCTTTCGGGATATGCACCGTCTACCCCTCATTATAACTGATTATTTCATCCTTCACTAGTTCCTCTTCTGATGGCTTCAGACCCCACTGTTGAGTGCTCTTGGAAGGTCCAGTGCTATTTTAGGGGAAGGATGATGCGTCTTTTAGGACACGAGCATTTGTTTTATTTGTTCCCCCACGCAGAAAAAAATACACCTACCCATGTGTATGCTTATTTACAGTTGATTTATGTATGATGCTCATTTGATTACATACAATTGTGAGTTATATTATCTTGTGAAGTTCCAAATTATACAAATTTCTTGTTCATTTATTTCTCTCATCACCATTTGCACACATTCACTTTGCTAGTCGAACATGATAGGGGACCCACAGAATCCCCGTCGTTCCAAACGCTTGCAAAATATCCCTCCTATTCTAGGAGGAGTTCCTAGTCTTGCTAACTCATCGGCTCAACCATCTCACACCCCCGTGAGTGCCACTATTTTGAGATCATCTTTGATTGGTTCCACTTTACTTGGGTCCAATTCCCAAGTCCATCGATCCACTAGCTCTCTTTCACAAGGAGGCGGGAAGCAAACTTATTCTCAAGGGAGAAGTACAACCCCACCAAATACCTCTCAAGGGTCGGGTCCACTACCTGCTCACACCATGGCTAGAGCTAGTCCTCCACCAAATCCCCCCATGCCATAATTGGTGTCTCTCAACATTCCTTATTTGACTAAACTCACGAATTATCCCATTTTACATGACCCCACATGGCCCAATATGCCTACCAAGCTACCTTCAGATATTCCAAAATTTGAAGGAAAACTAGGGGAAGATCCCACCAACCATATTATGACCTTCCACTTATGGTTCTCTTCAAACAGCATCATGGATGACTCCATCTGCTTAAGGTTATTTCAAATAACACTCACTGGTCCATCAGCCAAATGGTATGTGGATGAAAAATCAGGGTCCCATGTGACTTTTGAATCCTTGGCCAAAGTCTTTTTTCAACTACCAGTTTGTCATGACACTGATTTAGAATTGCTCTCTAAATGCTAACAAACCTCGGCTATGCATATTTTCAACCACATACATGAATGGCGTCGACGACGTAGTTTATGTAAAGAATAAACCACCAAAGAACAATGTCTCGATTGGTTTCTAAAATCACTCGTCTCTATACTTTCCAAGGATGTGGCATCCACCTTCCCCCAATCCGAAGAGGAAGCCATCAGAAAGGCTCAACAGTTCAACCTTATTTATGCTCAGTTGGGTTACTTATACATAGTATTACCTAATGCACCCAGACCCGTACCATTTGGCCAGGACAAACCTAGAATGTCTCACGTTGCGGATGGGTTGGTTGGTACCACGACACACCACAACCCATACATCTAACCACCACCAATGTATGGTGCACCCCAATATCTACAACCATATGGAGGGCCATCTTATTACCCTCCTCCCCCTTACCAACAGCTATATCCTGTTAGTCCCCCTCCACCCATGAGTGGACCCTTGTCGGCACCCATGATACGCCCGGCCTCTCAACCAAGTTCAGGTTCCCCTTCTACATCATCATATAACCTGGGCACTAGTGAAAGCGCTTCACCTTCCTATGCGCCCTACGGATTGTTGCCACAAAACAACCTATATTTTTCATTTCCTGGTCCTCCACAACCAGATTCTCCTCCACATGGACAACCACACGCCAACGTTAACTTTGTTCAACCCTCTCCCATTCAATAGCTTCATACTTTTGAGCAGTTGAATACGGAAAATCCATCCCCTCAGTCAAATAATTCCAATAAGAAAGGAAAAAACTGAAACAATAATAACATGGGACTAGGTGGAAATAACCCCCAACAAAACCAACCTGTTGGGGGCAACCAGAATCAAGGTAACCAGAACCCCCAAGGGGACAATAACAACAAACGCCAAGGGAGGAACAACAACAAAAACCTCTGGATGAACTTCCCTTGTGCTCTTGCGGTGAGCATCAAAATTATACTCACCATTGCCCCCAAATTGCCGACTTTAAATGGATGAAATAATCCATGAATGCACCACGACCTCCAGTGTCACCTGCCCTTCAGCAGGCCCCACAACAATATTTGCAAAAACCACCCCCGATCGTATTGCAAAACCCTACTCCACACCAAGGTGAGATGAATACCCAACAACAGGCACATCCTGCCCCACCACATATGGGACAATATCAAAACCTAGAGCCCATCCACCCTGGAAATTTGGCAGATCGCAATATACTCCTCACTAACGAAGAAGAAATCATTCTGCAAATGCGTGGTTGGCAATACAATGCACCCTCTAAATCTACTCCAATCACCCTGGAAGTGGCTCCAACTACAATCGAACAACCCTTATCTATTCCATGCCCTGATACTCAACTTCCCATTCGTATCCCTCACATTCCATTACAACAGAATGTCAATAACCCTCAGGCTAGGGCAGCACACAATTACAGTTTGGTCGATGACTTGGCGCAGTCTCCTGCAACCATGTATGTATTGGAGGTTCTCGAAACCTGTCCAACTCAATAGAAATCCTTAATTTCCTCCTTGGGGGCAGTCGACCCAGCTGATACTAGACTCATCACATTTGATCTAGATAGTGGATAACCTCGTCTCCCTGCTTTGGTAGCTTTCTATATACCAGTCAAGATTCGGAACATCACGGTTCATCGATGTATTATTGATGAAGGTGCATCCACATGCATCATGTCCAAAACTGTATGGTAGAAACTTGGCTCCCCTGAGCTAGTACTATCYGCCATCACCTTGAGAGCCTATGATGTTCGACCATCYTCCCCTTAAGGGCTCTTTCAAAATGTCCCTATGGAACTTAGTGGAAAAACCATCCTCATCGACATTGAGGTTATCGATGCCCCGCTCAATTACAATATATTGTTTAGACATAGCTACATGTACACTATGAAGGAAGTGGCCTCTTCTGTGTTTCGAATGATGTTGTTCCCCCACAACGAGAAAATCATCACCATTGACCAAATCACACATTATGAACCTAACCATTATGCTAACATCGATAACATCAGTTTCGCCAGACGTTAACGGCAGTGCGCCAAACCCTTCAGCAAGAGTCCCCTCCACCACCACTTTCGGGTACCCACGTCACTGACATTCATTATGTCTCTACCTCGGTCCCCGAATGGATGAGATTCCCTTGAGCTCTCTATGACTCACTTGCTGATTTTCCATACCGGTATCCTTTGATTGTGGCATACTGAGGTCATCATTCAAACCTTATTCAACCACATCCTACCACCTCACCAAGGGTCCTGCCCTCTCTAGATATTGCCAACATCACCTCCCCTGAACCAGAGTCACTCCCCATCCCTCCATGGTTCATAGATAGATTGTCTGAGGATGTTCTCCCAAATCCTCCCAATTCTCTGGTTCATTTCCCACAGGAAATATTGCCCCCTACCACAGTCTATCACCCACAATATCTAGACATTTGGTTTATGTCAAGCGAGCCATCGCAACATAGTTGTGATATCCCCTCTATGTCTTCACCACTTAAGGACAATCACACAGTGACAGTCACCCATGTCACCTTCACGGATCCCCTGTATTCTCGCATTTTCCACTGCAATGAAGATATCCTGGAGGAACTCACTACCCCCGATTGCCCATGGAATGTGCTCCATCACTGAGCACTTTTTCTCTCACAGAAAGCCTTTGACCCTCCTAGCCAAGCCTCCATATGTGCAATCAAAGCCAAAGATTTTATGACTTCGAGGCATATAGACTGGTTCAACATCCCTATCCCTGCCCCAGATGCTTTTGAATAAGAAAACATGGCCAATATCTCCCCCACCGTCAAAATCGACATTTCCATCAAACCGGAAAATCATAGAAGAAATCACCATTGGCGTCGCATGCTCCCCTGAGGAAATCACGGCTTACAAAGCTCTCTTTTAGGAATACCGGTATATTTTTTCTTGGTCATATACAGAGATGCCTGGCCTCGATCCTTCTATAGTCAAACATCACATCGACACATGGCCAAATGTCACCCTAGTCCGTCAAAAGAAGCTCCCACTTCACCCATCCACAGTTGTGGCTATCAAAGCCGAAATTGACAAGTTACACGTCATTGGATTCATTTACCCCATTGCATATACCTCATGGGTTTCCAACCCCATCCCCATTAACAAAAAATAGGGAATTATTTGCATTTGCACCGACTTTCACGATCTCAACCATGCTTGTCCCAAAGAAAACTTTCCAACCCCTTTCATCGACCAAATTATTGATGATTGTGGCAGACACAAGGCATTGTCCTTCATGGATGGGTTCTCCGGCTACAATCAAATCCAAATCCACCCAGCAGATCAGTATAAAACCACTTTTACTACCCCATGGGGTACTTTTTCTTATCGTGTCATGCCTTTTGAACTCAAAAACATAGGTGCTACGTTTCAATGGGCCATGACTTATGTTTTCCATGATCTTTCTCGCACCATCCTCTCTTACTTGGACGACCTCACTGCTCAATCCAAGAAATGAACTCAACATTTAGATGACTTACATATCGTCTTTCAACGATGTCGCCAGTACAATATCCACTTGAACCCTCTCAAGTGTGTATTTTGCGTCATTGTCGGAGGCCTCCTTGGGTTCATTGTCTCCCAACACAGCATCACAATGGACCCCCTCAAAGTCCAATCTATCACAGAAATTCCACCACCTAGGAATTTATGCCAACTGCATAGCCTACAAGGTAAAGCTAAATTTTTACGTCACTTTGTCCCAGATTACGCCACCCGCGTGCATGGTTTCCTTCACTCATTGCGTCATGATATCCCATTTTGATGTGATGAACATGCCCAAACCACTTTTGATGATTTAAAAGTGGCCCTATCCAACGCCCCTTTGACTAGTCCTCTAGACTATGATCGCGATTACATCCTCTAATTATTAGCCTCAGTTGTCTCAGTAGCAGTAGTCCTCGTCTGACTAGGGGATGTTGGGTGGGAACATGTCATTTACCACATCAGTAAAAATATTCAGGACCACCCCTGAAATACAATCATGATGAGAAATTAGCCCTCGCAGTTGTCCTCGCAGTTCAGAAACTGTGTCACTATATCCTGCTTCACACTACCAAATTCATAGAAGATTCTAACCCTGTGCAGTACTTGCTTAGTCGACGGCAAATTAATGGAAAATTTTCTCGATGGATCATCATTCTTTAGGAATACGACCTAGAGTTATCAACTCCCAAAATAAATAAATCACTTGTTCTCGCCGAACTCATTACGGCGTTTCCCTCAGACCCTAAAGCTTCACCCATCAATACGGATCTTCCCAACAAACACCTCTTCTTCATCCCCTTGAATGATCCATGGTATAGCGACCTTCTTGTCTACCTTCGGACAAAAAAATTTGGGTCTCATCTCTCTTGAGATGATCGTTAGCGCATTCACCATCATGCCCCTCGATACCTCCTCATCGATGATATCTTGTATTGACGTGGGGTCAACACCATACTTCATCGATGTCTGACCATCGACAAAGCCGACAGAGTCTTGAACGATTTCCATAGTGGCACTTGCGGTAGTCACCTCTTGGGTATGTCCATAGCCCAAAATATCATTCGATAAGGATACTTCTGGCCCACACTGTTTCAAGACTGCATCCACATTGTCAAGCGATGCGACAAATGCCAGCTCTATGCAAACAAAACACGAGCTCCACCAGCTCTTCTACATCCAGTCATCACCGTCAGCCCCTTCTGTAAATGGGGCATTGACTTCATGACTTGCAATCCTCCATCTAGTAATGGACACAAGTACATCGTCGTGGTACTATATTACTTTACCAAATGGGTCGAAGCCATGCCTACCTTCAACAATACCGTTGACACCCTCGCGCATTGTTTCTTCAACCACATCATTACCCATTTCGGAATTCCACTACAGTTAGTATCTAATCATGATAAGCACTTTGAGAATGAGATCTTTGTGGAACTCTCCTCAAAGTTAGGACTCTCCCATGAGTTTTCCTCCCCATACTACCCTTAGTCCAACGGACAGGTCAAGGCTATCAACAAAGTCCTCAAAACCATGCTACAACATACCGTCAACAAACATAAGACCAACTAGCATCATATTTTGTTTTCAGCATTATGGGCTTATCGCACGGCAATCAAAACTGCCATCGGTTTTACACCATTTCATCTCGTCCATGGGATCGAAGCCACCCTCCCCATCGAGTGAAAAATTCCCACGTTACGCACCTCCATCGAGTTATTACCTGACACTGCTCCAATTGACTAGTGCTTGTTGACCTTAGAGTCGTTGGATGAAGATCATCGGTCTTCATTACAGAAAAACGAGGCAGCTAAAAATGGTACAAATCCACCTTTGACCGCCATGTCAACCTTCATTCATTTAATGAAGGAGATCTTGTCCTATCCTACGATATCGCCCACGATACCCTATTTCATGGGAAATTCGAGTCATTTTGGCATGGACCCTACATTGTCCAACACTTCCTCACTAAAGGTGCATACATATTGGCCTCTTCAGAAGGTTATCCTATCAAAGAACCCATCAACGGGTTGTACTTAAAGAAGTTTACGCTTGAGCATAGGCATTCTACACTAGGCTTTTTCTTTGTACACATTTGTAGAGATTTTAGTCTTCTTTTTTCGCCTCCACTCCTCCTGTCCGATCTACCATCTGTGTTATTGAAAGATGCATCCTCCATCGTCCTACCACATCGGTTACGCTAACGGTGTTAGCTGCTAGACACAAAATATCGCTTCGTCCGCTTGGGCCCTCTATACCCCCTCACATGAACTGCTCCACTCCAACGGCATATGTTTGGGCTCAACCACCAACAACCAAGTAGAATATGCAGTCATCATTGGTCTCCTCACCAAGGACAATCACCGCCACATCTGTCACCTTAGCATTTTATTATATTCCCAGCTTGTCGTCCTACATCTCAACAATGTATATCGTGTCTACGATCCTTGCCTCTTTCGTAAATACCTGCAAGTTAGACTCTTTTCTTGAAACTTTGATTCAATTACATTTACACATATTCCACGACAATTTAATCAAATAGCAGATAACATGGCTAACCTAGTGTTAGATTGGCATTTATCACATCAAGACATCATTACATATACATAATCATCAAACATCGGTCACAACATATAGATTAGACATCATAAACCATCAAAAACATAAACACATGTAGACATAACAAAGAGCCAAAAGATATGTATCCATATATATATATATATATATATATCTCCTCCGAAGTGTCATAAATGTTTACAAAAGTACAAAATATACATCGCCCATAGTCCAGTGAGTCCCCTCACCCCTATAGGTACAAAATGGGCACCCCCTACCCTATACAAAATGGGTATCAACTACCCTGTACAAAATGGGCTCGCAAGCCTATACATATACAAAAACTGGCACTCATGGTGCCCCTAGATCCCACGTAAATCTTTGAAACTCCTCCAAATGCTCTCGTCAACTCACTATAGCAGCGGGTACAAATGAGGTGGCACTATGGGCCCACCAGCCATATATAGCCCATTTTTCCAAACTTCCAAACTCAATTGTAGGATCCTAGAGCCTCTGTTTCCCGATCTGTCTTCAGCCATGGGATCATGGTCCCGCCATCTACACAGTCATGTTCCCCGGGTCACCATCTAAACTTGGCCTGGGGGGAGAATTTTTCTCACGTCACGTCCAAGTACGCATGCTCATATTCAAAATAGATCAAATAGTTGTTATATGTTCTTTATCAATAGATATTGTTCACATCGGGTATTCGATTTTTCATGTGTGCAGGTACTTGGTCATCACAAGCAACACAACCTCTTCAGGTATATTTTCAACACTGGCATGTAAACATTCCCTCCAAATATCAATTGTGTCTCCCAGTCACACCCTCCAATGTTCACTTTTAGGGTCCCTACATCCGGCTCTGCAGTACCGTCACCTCTACTACATTTTGGTACTGTCACCTAGTAGCACTATCCCCCAGATGAGTTGTCCCATTCATAGTTCCCCTTGGCAATTTGACACTCGTGCTACTTTCACCCCCTGGGGATGGGAGTCTCGATAGTCTTATGCACTTACGAGAATAAGCCACATGTTTTTTCTCATCATCTTGCTAGCTTTCCCAATGGACTCCCAGGCTATCTCATCTTGGTTCTATTTTGACTACACCTCTGCAGTATCATTAACCTTCCATTTCATAAACAATCAGTTTTCCCATCTGCAAATTTCCCTCCATTCATTTACCTCATACATAAACCCACCCATGGGGCCCCCACCCTCCACCAGTTCTCTTCGCAACTTGTGCCCTCACAGGTCAAACCATCTCGCACTATGGCACCTGTTTCTGTATTTGTACACTCATCCCAAATTATTCTTTATTTATTTGGTAATTGTAAAAAGCCTTTGTTTTCCACACTTAGTTAGCTTTTTGTCGTCACCCTTGATGACCTTCTTTTCCCCGCAATGCAACCCATGTCGCCCTTGGTTGGGGCATATACCCTCTTTTTTCTCATTTTGACATCGTTCACAAACCCCAAGTATTCCAAAGTCCATGTACCTATGATCTCTAAGTTTTTCCACTTTGTCAAGCCTCTAGCACAATTTAACCCCATATCTAGTCGTCCCTCTGACACTCGATAGAGTTTTACGGTTGTTGCCAATCATCCTTCAAACATACCCCCAACCAAGGGCAGTCTTGAGTCTCACCGCATCTTCACTTCATTCATGTTCCCTATCAGTTCATGATCTTATTTTCGTGGATTCCACGAAGCCCTTTGCTTCTTAGAGTCATGTCTCCATTTCTATCGACATTAGCATAGTTTTCAAAAGGGCGACAGTATCTTAACTCTCATTACTTTACAATGAGGAGTCTTGGATAGCACAAAGAGAATCATCATTGCTCTTTGATTCCATTGACCCCCATAACATTCGACTTCAACAAAATCTCATGTTACGATGGGTCTTACTATGCGACTATTGCAATTGTTTTATACCAGCCGAAGACCTCTGAATTTGTTAGGCCATCAATGCCTGTGAGTCATCGACACTTCTTACAAGCGTCCTTGCCTCTTTTCAGAGTATGTTCACCATTCATAATTGTCATATGTCATTATCAAACCACCCTGAAGGGTGCTGCAGTTATCTACATCAGCATACCACTTCAATTACTGTCTTATATTTTGAGTTACATGACACAAGCATGGGGCATGCCCGCCTTGTTTGTATACAGATTTTATATTTTTCTCCCTAGAGACAGATTTGGGTCCCACATTTTCCCCTCTCCCTCCGATGGATCTCTCTTGCAGTTCCTCTCAACACTCTTCATTACAATGGCACTCTCAGTAAAAGAAACATTGATGTATTTCGGCTATATGTATGCTCCTAACCTCAAACATCAGGGGGCATTTGTTATCACTGAAATTTTGTATGCAACATTGCATGCAAATGGTTACAGAAATACAGCAATGCCAACAACTATTAGTTCACCTGCAATACCAAAATGCATTTCAAAAGGCAAAAACTATACAATTGGGCAAAAATTGACATGCGCAAACTCACTAAAGGAAGCGTGCGCACAGTGCGTGGGCCAACGAAGTCCGTAGAGCGCACAATGCGCCATATGCATGATTATGTATGCGAAAAGTCATGCACTTCTATGAATGGCGCATTTATGGTTCTTGACGGCCCCCAACCACTTATGGACCATCTCCCAACTTGATTTGACCTTTAGATCTGAGCAAAATCCGAACGGGGGGATGGTCAAGGACCAAAGGGTGCCCTAAAGGGCCCCTTGTTCACACTAAGAACTAGTTAAATATTGCCTTGAAGAAATGTTATAAATGGAGGCCATGGGTGCACTAAGAAACCAGGATCTCCATAGCACTGTTATGTTGCCTCAATTCTCCCTTGAGAATCCTCTTTTCTCCTAGGATTATTCAAGCATCATTGCAATAGGCCATTCCACTCACCTCTTGAGGGAATAGGCATTGACTTTCTTCATCATTTGCCATTTTTCTTCCATTGTAAGAAGATCTCTCCATTAGGGAACTCAAGATCCCTCCCAAGGAGGAAGAGGGGACTCATAAGTCCTCATTTTTTCTCTACGATGTTTTGTCAACTAATATAGTTATCCATTGGTGGCATAATCTTGGTCATTGGTTCATTGTTTATGGTTCTAAGTTTCTTATGCATTCTAGTTTTTATTTCCTTAGTTGTTTTATTTTGTTTACTTGTTTATTTCATGTGTTTGGCTTGTTTAATACACTCACTAAGCTATGTCTTGTCAAGCAGGCCCAACTAGGCATGCAAGTCCCATTGTTTTGCTCACCCAAGTGACGAAATGGGCACAACACGTATGGTAAAAATTTCAACTTCTGGGTCGTTTTACTTTTTGAGATACACTCTATGGAAGACATGGTTTTTGACTAGTCTTGTAACTAGTCTCAAACAGGTGTTTGGGGTAAAATAGTCATAAATTCTTCACATAGGATCCAAATTATATGAGACCAATTTCATTTTAAAGAGTATAGTCTATAGTATTTTGTGTGTGAGTTTCAGAATCATATATCAAATATTGAGCACATGGTATGCTTTACAAGTTCGCTTTCCAGAATAGGATAGAATTCAGGAAGGTCTGCCATATTCACTATATCTCTTTTTCATTGAAGAGTCAAGGAGCTAAACTTGGAGGAATTTTAGAGAAGATATCGAAGAATATTGGGTACAATTTTCAGACCTTGATTCATTACAGGAACATATTTATACTTGTTGAAAGTAAAGGTTTTTGACTAATCCAAAAACTAGTCCCAAACAAGTGTTTGAGATCAATTTAAGAAGTGATGTTGGGGTTTATATGTGGACCTAGGATCTTTATGTGTACTGAGTTTCTATGTGGACCCATGTTGATGATGTTGATATATCAGTTGTTGATATGGATTATTTTCGGCATGAAATGAGAGTGGAGATATAATAAAGCAATGTACAGAGATATCTTGGATATCCAATAATATAACAAAAATGTATCAGAGATGCAACCATAAACATAGAGATACAGTAATACACAATTTTCTATTAATGAGCGAAAATGTACAAAGACTGTAAAAATACAGAGTGAAAGACTCGCTAGAATGGTGGCAGCATATCTCTGATAAGAGATGTGTACGCTACTCACATTTGCAAGAAGATGGTTTTACAATGAGGGTCCAAAGGCCTTTTTATCATAAAGAAAATCCAAAACCCTAACCACGGAAGATGAAAAGCCAACAGTTTTGCGAACCCTGTTTTGGGTAGTTTGGTGTATCAACTTCCTGGGGGCATAACTTTAGCATACGATCTCCATTTGGGGTGCACGATATCTCCTTGGAAAGGTATCGTCAAGGAGATTCATTTTGGGGGCTCAATCAAAGCCTCCGGCTATCATTGAGAATCTCTATCCCGAAAAACCTTCATTTAGGCCCTCAAAATGGCCCCGGAAGTTAAAAACTGCTAAAAATAGTAAATTACCAAAATTACCAAAAAATTGTTTTGAGATAGTTGGAAAAGGTGGGTGGCCACCAATATCCACCTGGATCAATCCTTCCTCCTTAGGAAGAAATGGTATCCATTGCATTGAGTGCCCGGGGGAGAGGGAAAAGCATTTTCTGAATCTGCATCTTGATGAGTTGCTTGCCTTGTTGGAGAAGTTGTGTTGCTTAGCTTGTTGAAAGTTGTCACGAACATGTGGTTGTGTTATCGCACAGTTTGTAGCTAGGAAGAAAGGCTAGATGATAGAGGGCTAAACTGGTGTAACATAAACCTATCCCACCAAATGTCACCACCATGGGAAGGTTCTTTCTCTTTAGGGAGGTGAGGCCCAGGGGAGACGTCCCCGGTGACCTGGGGTTTTGAAGAGGCAGAAGGCTAATAAGACCAAGATAAGGTTTCTCCCCTTCACAAGTCACCACCCAAATAGAAATTCCCAGCTAAACAACCAATAATAAAGTAAATCCCCAATGAAGAACACTTGCCTGGAACAAGACAACAGCAAAAAAGATATATGCAAGCTATATTTCAATGGGTTAGTACTCTATAAGACTATCTGATAAATATATATAAGCAATTTAGCAATAAATGTTGACAAAGTCAATGTTTATCAATAGCATATGAAAAGATATAAAACTTCACCAATAAATACTGGAACGATGTGGCATTCAATGTAACCAATCAACACTTCATTAATAAATGCTTTAAACCATCATTCAATTGTTGATAAAGTAAATGTTGTTGTATTAAAGATGAAATATTCAATGATGATGTCAGCAACTTAGGGTTAGTAGGATTAGCTAGAGCTAAGGTTAGTGTAGTTAGGGTTTCAATTCAAAAGGTTTGAGAATGTTTAGATCAAGTTCTACTTCAACGTTTGAGGTCTTAGATCAGTGCCTTAGGGTCTAATGGAGTCATAAGTGAAGGACGCAAGAGTTGAAGGAGGTGATATTTTAAAGGACTGGAGGGATAAGTTTTGAAGTGCTACTAAAGAAGGGCTTCAAAATCATAACCCTAGGGGAGAGAGGCTCA
This sequence comes from Picea sitchensis, assembly GCA_010110895.2. Classification (NCBI taxonomy): domain Eukaryota; kingdom Viridiplantae; phylum Streptophyta; class Pinopsida; order Pinales; family Pinaceae; genus Picea; species Picea sitchensis. Next base: position 50,431 of record SNQJ01S0048203.1, on the reverse strand, counting down.
CTCTGGTGTTTCTAAAGCAAGGCCTTGTGCTCTCTCCTCCTTCCCGACAAACAACTAGCTCAAATGAAAAACAAAATCAAGACAAGAGGGCTTAAAGAGGGAGTGTTGCTAAGGCAAGGCTCATTCATCAAACCCTAAAAGAAAACGACCCTAGGTGTAGATGACCTAGGCCTGGGACGTCCTCTTCCTCTTGAAGTCAAAATGGTATGGCTAGCTAGAGGGAGGAAGAAAAAGGAGTGTAGCTATGGCTAGGCTCTCTTCTTCTTCTTCAATGGCTAAAAGATTTTCTATCAGGGGACATGAGACATGGACCTACTTGTGTGCTTGTCACCTAGGATTTTGATTCAGCAAATTATAAATACATGCAAGAAAATAAGACTACAACCATTCATATAAGAAGTTTTGCATAAAAATACTTACAATTCATCAAAAATAACCATGCAAACCCTAGTTGTAACACCTTCCTTCAAGAAAACACCATAGAATGCCAAAAATATTTTGCTTCAACAAGTGTGCCTTCCTCAAATCAGCCAATAACCCAAATAGGGCGCAAAAAATCAGACCTCACTATGAGTGAGTAAGTTGTGATGATAAAATGAGAGTCAAAACCCTCAATATATACTGTATCAATGACCTAATTTTACTTTTTAGGTCATAAAAAGGCCGACAAGGCCATAATGTCAAAATCATACTATTTTTACATTAAATGCTAAGTAAAAACCCTAATTAAGCAGAAAAGAGAGTAAAATCCCCTTCAAGGGAGGCGCTAGCCCTTTCTAGGGCAAAAGAGACATCCAGGAGAAAAACGTTAGCCCACCAGGGGCCTCTCCAACATGCCACACGTGCCACTGCTACCCATCCTGTCTCCAAAAGTGTCCATGAAGTTGGATGATGTCATGGTGAAGATGGGGATGTCCTAAGCCTTCCAAGGCTAGCATTCCACTGAAAAGGGGTCATTCCCCCTAGGTCTAGTCCTACCGGAGTGTCTTTGGTGGAACGTCCTCTTCCTCTAAGGTGCAAAACCCCTGATCAAGCTTTGTCATGTCTCTACCCCCTGATGGGGTCTCAGCATCCATCTGGTGGGCTCTTTAGCCCCATGGAGGTCCAAACTGGTCATATCCCCGTGTGTACCGATCCAAATGGTACATGTCTGTCGAGCATGGTCCTGCACATCAAAAAATATGCCCTCCATGGGCTCCTCAGTCATAGGGATCATAGCAATGTCAATCACATCTCATCATCAATATTATTAAACATATGCATAAAACCCCTAATACATCAGTCAATAGCTCAAAGACATAAAATCCTTCCAAGTCAATCTCTGAGGAAGGTATTCAATCCACTCCAAGAAAGGGTCATGAAAAGTCCAAGGTTCAGAAAACTGACCCAAAGGGCCTACAAGCTAGCTACTTAAGACATCCTTACGCTCTGAAGTCAAGGAAAGGATCAACAAAGATCTAGCGGACGACTGGCAAACTATCAAGGGAAAGTTGAAAAACTGAGATAATAGACTCAAACTTGCAGTATCCAACCAACAATTGGATTCTAGGGTTTTCCTAAGAGGAAACTCAAAATAAAAAATATTCTTCCCAACTACACCTTTAATGGAAAAGCAAGGTAAAGTGATAACAGGTGGCTGGAGTAAAAAGTCATGAGAATCTTTCTTCAGGCAAACAATCTTCCTACTCCTATCAAAATCCGAGCATAGTGGTGGTTGATAGTCATCTTCATGGGGTAAATCTAAGTGCTCGGAGGAGTACTCATCAAAGGCCTCAAGGTAAGACCGAAAATCATCAGGCAAATACTGTACTTGGTCAACCTTGGGTTTTGGGGGACCATCAGTAAAAATCGCATCTCCTTGTTGCCACTAGTCAAGAGTTTGTTGTGATAAATGTGAAGGCAACACTTGGAGATGACTCTTTATGTCATAGATAGGATCCATATCATAACCAACTGCATCCTCCCTACATCTCCCAACATGTATGAACTCATCAAAATCAACTATGTCAGTATCAGTATCATAACATGGAGGGTTCAAAACATTCAAAAGCTCACCCATTTCCTCTTCTTTTCCCAAATCATAAAGTAGACAATCACCGAAATCTTGGAGAGGAGGGTAACTTACTTTTTCTTCTTGTGTAGGAGCTTCTAGGACTTGGGCATCTTTGGCATGCATTACTGTCTTTTCCTTGGTCGTGCAGCAAGGAAGATGCTCTTCATTCGGGGATTCCATTTCTCCATCACTCTCTGAATCATGAAATAAGGTATCATCAAAATCCTGAAAAGGAAAGAAACTAACCTTATCGTCTTATTGTTGTGCAGGTGGAGAAGGCTTATGGATCGCTTCATCAAGAGGAAGAGAGCATGTTGATATTTTGTTATTGGGTTCTGGCTCCTCAACTATTTCTTCAGCAATCCCTCGTTGATATGCAGTTTGTTCCCCTTCTTCTTGGAGATCAATGATGAAGCTCTCAAGGGTAAACAAATTCTCTCCATTAACAGTACTCAAGGTAAAGAGGCATCCTATATCAAGCGAGGGGGCCTTCTCCTCAATCACTATAGCCATGTAGTAGGCTTCGTCAAGCGTCTTCGGGGTTCTTTCATTAAGAGGAAAACTTAGATACCCCAAAAGTGCACTAGTAAAGAGATGGATCAAGTATCTCTCCTTGGGATGATGAATTTCAGGAATCTGATATAGCATGTTCTCAAATATAATATGGAAGTATATGATAGTTTCATCCTCAGCTTGCTTTATATGCTCGCGTTCTTGTAATAGTAATGGAATGTCTTGTTGTTGGATACCCTATCTCTCGAGAATTTTTTTCTCAAATTGCTCCATAGTCTTGATGCTGGCCTCGGGGAGGTTATCATACCATTCTTTGGCATTGTAAGAAAGCATGGTAGAGAAAAGTTTCATGAGCACGTCTTCAGCATAATCATCGACCGGGTAGGATAGGAAGAAATTCCAGAAATTTCTCATGTGATAGTCAGCTCTCTCTCTCTCACCACCAGTGAATCCAGGGAGCAAATTTATGTATTCAAAGGGCGCTTGTTGAGGGTACCCCGGGATGTTACTCATGTCTAAAGGCTTGTAGTTCCCGGGATCCCATTGTGAAGTCATTGTTGGCTTCATCATAAGTGGAGTTTCCAGATAGTTTTCCTGAAACTATCAAAGAAATAGGGAAAACACCCTAGTCGAGTCGCCAGGTAAGCTTGTAAGATAAGGTTCTGAGGCAAGACTTACCGAAAAGTGTCGTCTAAGGAGAATTGACTCAGTGTTCCCCGGCAACGACGCCAAAATGTTATCGCATAGTTTGTACCTAGGAAGAAAGGCTAGATGATAGAGGGATAAACTGGCGTAACAGGAACCTATCCCACCCAATGTCACCATGATGGGAAGGTTCTTTCTCTTTAGGGAGGTGAGGCCCAGGGGAGACGTCCCCGGGGAACTTGGGTTTTGAAGAGGCAGGAGGCTAATAATACCAAGATAAGGTTTCCCCCCTTCACAAGTCACCACCCAAACAGAAAGTCCCGGCTAAACAACCAATAATAAAGTAAATCCCCAATGAAGAACACCTGCCTGGAACAAGACAATAGCAAAAAAGATATATGCAAGCTATATTTCAATGGGTTAGTACTCTATAAGACTATCTGATAAATATATATAAGCAATTTAGCAAGAAATTTTGACGAAGTCAATGTTTATCAATAGCATATGAAAAGATATAACACTTCACCAATAAATATTGGAACGATGTGGCGTTCAATGAAACCAATCAACACTTCATTAATAAATGCTTTAAACCACCATTCAATTGCTCATAAGGTAAACGTTGTTGTATTAAAGATGAAATATTCAATGATGACATCAGCAACTTAGGGTTAGTAGAGTTATCTAGAGCTAGGGTTAGTGTAGTTAGGGTTTCAATTCAAAAGGTTTGAGAGTGTTTAGATCAAGTTATACTTCAACATTTGAGGTCTTAGATCAGTGCCTTAGGGTCTATTGGAGTCACAAGTGAAGGACGCGAGAGTTGAAGGAGGTGAGTTTTTAAAGGACTAGAGAGATAAGTTTTGAAGTGCTACTAAAGTAGGGCTTCAAAATCATAACCCTAGGGGAAAGAGGCTCACTCCAGTGTTGCTAAAGCAAGGCCTTGTGCTCTCTCCTCCTTCCCGACAAATATCTAGCTCAAATGCAAAACAAAATCAAGACAAGAGGGCTTAAACATGGAGAGTGTTGCTAAGGCAAGGCTCTTTCATCAAACCCTAAAAGAAAATGGCCCTAGGTGTAGATGACCTAGGCCCGGGACGTCCTCTTCCTCTTGAAGTCAAAATGGTACGGCTAGCTAGAGGGAGGAAGAAAAAGGAGTGTAGCTATGGCTAGGCTCTCTTCTTCTTCTTCAATGGCTAAAATCTTTTCTATTAGGGGACATGAGACAAGGACCTACTTGTGTGCTTGTCACCTAGGGTTTTGATTCAACAAATTATAAATACATGCAAGAAAATAAGACTACAACCATTCATTTAAGAAGTTTTGCGGAAAAATACTTACAATTCATCAAAAATAACCATGCAAACCCTAGTTGTAACACCTTCCTTCAAGAAAACACCATAGAATGTCAAAAATCTTTTCCTTCAACAAGTGTGCCTTCCTCAAATCAACCAATAACCCAAATAAGGCGCAAAAAATCAGACCTCACTATGAGTGAGTAAGTTGTGATGATAAAATGAGAGTCAAAACCCTCAATATATACTGTATCAATGACCTAATTTTACTTTTTAGGTCATAAAAAGGCCGACAAGGCCATAATGTCAAAATCATATTGTTTTTACATTAAATGCTAAGTAAAAACCCTAATTAAGCAGAAAAGAGAGTAAAATCCCCTTCAAGGGAGGCATTAGCCCTTTCTAGGGCATATGAGAAATCCAGGAGCAAAACGTTAGCCCCCTAGGGGCCTCTTCAACATGCCACATGTGCCACTGTTTCCCAGCCTATCTCCAAAAGAGTCCATGAAGTTGGATGATGTCATGGTGAAGATGGGGACGTCCTAAGCCTTCCAAGGCTAGCGTTCCACTGAAAAGGGGTCATTCCCCCTAGGTCTAGTCCTTTCGGAGTGTCTCTATGGAACGTCCTCTTCCTCTAAGGTGAAAAACCCCTGATCAAGGTTTGTCATGTCTTTGCCCCCTTATGGGGTCTCAGCATCCATTTGGTGGGCTCTTCAGACCCATGGAGGTCCGAACTAGTCATCTCCCCATGTGTACCGGTCCAAATGGTACATGTCTGTCGGGCATGATCCTGCACATCAAAAGCTACGCCCTCCATGGGCTCATCAGTCATAGGGATCATAGCAATGTCAATCACATCTCATCATCAAAATTATTAAACATATGCATAAAACCCCTAATACATCAGTCAATAGCTAAAAGACATTACAAAAACCCACAATACAAGATTGGAGAAAAGGACAAGGCATCCTATTGGGCTAGTGTCCACAAGAAAAGGAAAGTTTCTAGAAAGATCTCATCCAAGCCACGTAAGTGAGGTGATGTGGCTAGGGGATGTCCAAACATGTGGGTGCAGTGAGAGCCAAGGATGCATAAGTGTTACCTGTGGGTGCCTTTGTAGAAGGCGAGTTGTACCTGTCATGGATGCATTTTTTCCAAGCCCATTCTTGCCTTTATTCTTTTTATTCTTGTTTTATTCTTTTATTTGATTTTTTTGTTCAAGAAATAACTAGAGGACACTGCCTTGGCATAGTGACCAGAGCTGACAGTGTTACCCACAAGTACTTTCACAGAGATGAGAAGGTTGGATCGTGATGAGACCCCCTTTCCCTTGGCCATGCAACCAAAGGTCATTGCCCTGGCGTGGTAACCAAATGGTGGCAATGTCATACTATTAGGTACCCATGGACCTAATAGGCTGGCTGGTGATGAGACCCCCTATCCTCTGAATAGGTCTTGTTTTGTTATTTTCTAGGTCCCTCTTGTTTCTTGCTGAGAGGTTTTTTACTGCCTTCTCGGGGATCCCTGGGCGAAGCATCTCAAGGTTTTATTTCTAGGCTTTTGTCTTTTACCAGCTACTTTTACCTTCTAGGCCTTTAGCCCCTTCTTCCCACGAGATAAGGTGCAATCCTGCAAATAGGTCAACCCGATGCCCGAACAAGGGGAATGGGATAAATGAGCAGAAGATAAGATGAAACAGTGGTGCTATGATGGGAACGGATGATGGCTTTTTAGAAATTCCCCCAATGGAAAACCAAGACCTATGGGCACGGGCTTGCTAGGGCACCCTGTCAATTTCCCCAAGCATGGTCAAGTGGGCTAATGTAAGATCCAAGCAGTTGTTAGAGATAAAAGGAACCAGATGCATATATTTGAAGGTTTCAATGATCAAAAGTGACACATACCATGATACCTGGACCAATTACCTCATGGAGCAAGAACCTCTTCTGATACAGGATCAAGTCGATGGTGATGGATGTTGTTGTTGCTGACAACACAAAGACAATGAATGAAGAAAAGGTGGGCCCTCCAGGGCCATGCTTAGGTAAATCCTGCTCTTGGTACTCCATGTCTAGGACCTTTCGGCCTCGAGACATGAGCTCCTAGTTATCCATAAAAGGTGGGGATAACAGGCTGGAAGGGTTGGACCTTTTCAACCAATTTGGATACATGAGATGTCCCTGTGCAGAAGGAATCTTTACACTTTGTTGCAATCTTGTCGGCCTGCTTTTGTTGGATAGAGGGTGCTTGGACTGAGGTTCCAGTGGTGTTCTTCTGTTCACGCTTTGAACATATTGTGAAGAAGCTGAATTTTGTAGTATGAGATACTACCTTGCGGCACTGTTTAGGTGGGACAATAGTCGGAATTACCTCTAGTATCCTGTAGAGATGACCCCCAAGAGTAACAGTGACACTACGAGGTCGAGACTCATAAATAGCATGGTGCTTCCACATATATGGTTGACCGAAGAGAACATCACAGACATCCAGGGGGGAAACATCCATAATACCTTGTCCTTGAAGGGTTGGATGTCGTATGACAATTGACATTGTTGGCTAACACAAAGATCTCGTCCCTGGCGAAGCCACTCGATGTTGTATGGTTGCGGGTGTGGTGTTGTCGACAATCCCAATTGTTTGATGAGATTTGTTGAGATGAGGTTCTCCTGGCTTCCGCTATCAACAATAAAATGCATCAGGGTCCCCTTCACCCACATCTGTGAATAAAAAAGGTGCTCCCCCTCGTCATAATCTGTTGGTTCTTTTGGTTGAATTGTTGTGGTTGTGACAATAGCAGTGGGGTCTGCGTCGATGATCTATATTCTATCAGTGTTTTTAGAATCAAATTTTGAATCAGGTTTCAACTCCTTGTCTTTTATCTTGGCCACCAATGACTGTTTTAAGCGACATTTATCGGTGTTGTTCTAGGGGATTTTGTGGAAATCACACCATTTTCCAGTGTCTTTCTTCATTTTTCCATGACCCTTCTTTTCCTGTGGCTTGTATTGGTTTTCGGGATATTGTTTGTTAGGGTCGTCTTCATCATACTTTGGTTGTTGCGGATTTGCAGACCTGAACTCCTGTTTTCTCTGGTGCTTAAACTTCTGCTCAATTTTAACAGCATATCGATAAGCAGAACCGAGTGATGAGATGTCCAAAAAATCGATTTCAATTTGGATCTATCTGTGTAGAGCCCCACGGTATTTCAGAACCAAATGTCGTTCGAAGTCTTTGATACCCAACTTTGTGTGCAAGGTATGGAAGGTATTGGTGAAATCTGGAACTGCTTGGCCCCTTTCTTATCGCAGTGTGGTCCATCTCATGTACTGGTCCTCATAGTTTCCAATAAGGTAATATTGTTCCTTTACCGCATCCACAAAAAAATCCCAAGTGGGCTCAGCCCCATATATTCCAGACTCCTCTGTGAAATTTTGCTCCCAGTAATTTTCCCACCAATGTTTTACATGGGGGAAAGCCTTAAGGAGTGCGAAGGTGATCTTTTCCCTGTCAGAGAAATTATGAATAGAGAAATACCCTTCTAGCAGATTTAACCATTTTTCTAAGGCATCCGCATCTATCTGTCCTTCAAATATGGGAATATCAAAATTAAATTGTACCTTGAAAGGAAAGGTACTTCCAAAGTGTCCTCCTGATGAATATGCGCCTATTGTTATCGGTGGGCATTGAAGGATGTGGGCAAATTTCTCCATCATTTCGTCCCTCTGTCGTGTGAGAGCTTGCTCAAGCTACAGATTAATAGGATTGTTTGCTCTATCATCTTTTTTTCTTCCGCCATGGAGGGTTTCTTGGACGTGTGAGAGTGATTGTCTTCAAGAGAGACAAACTCAAGACCCAACTTTCTATACTCGGACCTCATCGGGGACATGCACTGAAAAACGATCAAGAGCGGCCTGCTATGATACCACTGATCTGGATTATTTTTAGTATGAAATGAGAGCGGAGATATAACAAATAAATGTACAGAGATATCTCAGATATACAATAATATAACATAAATGTATCAGAGATGCAACCATAAACACAGAGATATATTAATACACTATTTTCTATTAATGAGCGAAAATGTACAAAGACTGTAAAAAAATTGAGTGAAAGACTCACTAGAATGGTGGCAGCTTATCTCTGAGAAGAGATGTGTTCACTACTCGCATTCGCAAGAAGATGATTTTACAATGAAGCTCCAAAGGCCTTTTTATCATAAATAAAATCCAAAACCCTAACCCCGGAAGATGAAAAACAAACATTTATGTGGACCCCGTTTTGGGTATTTTGGTGTATCAACTTCCGAGGGGCGTAACTTTGGCATACAATATCTGTTTGGGGCACATGATAGCTGGTTGGAAAGGTATCGTCGAGGAGATTCTTTTTTGGGGCTCAATCAGAGCCTTCTCTTTTAATTAAGAAATTTATCCCGAAAAACCTTCATTCAGGCCCTCAAAATGGCCCCGAAAGTTAAAAACTACTAAAAATAGGAAATTACCAAAATTGCCAGAAACCTGTTTCGAGCCAGTTGGAAAAGGTGGGTGGCCACCGATATCCACCTGGATCAGTTGTGGTGCTGATTATGTATCCATTTTTTATGATGATGATGTATCATTTGTAGTGGAGTTAGTTTTGATGATGATGATGATGCATCAGTATCAATGACAGTTACAGTGATAGGTTGAGTTTGGATTTGATTATGATGATGTATCAATGACAAAAACAATTACAAGTTGAGTCTCACACTTATATTCCAGTGAGGAAGGAAGGGGCAAGGAAAGGGGGTTGAATCCTCCTTCTAGTTAGAGTCGAAGAATCTAGGAGTTGGAGTTTCCTTCAGGTTGGAACTTGTAAATCATGGGGTTGAAGCCTGCTTCCAGTTGGAGCCAAAGAATATAGGGAGTTGGATCTTCCTTCAGGTTGGAGCTTGTAAATAATGGGGTTGGATCCTCCTTCCATTTAGTGTTGGAGAATACAGGGAATAGTATCTTCCTTCAGGTTGGAGCATGTAAACAAGGGGGTTGGAGCCTCCTTCCACTTGGTGCTGGTAAATATGGGATTTGGAGCTTCCTTCAGGTTGGAGCTTGTAAACTAGGTGGTTGGATCCTCCTTCTAATTGGAGCTGGAGAATCTAGGAAGTTGTAGCTTCCTTTAGGTTGGAGCCTGTAAGTAAGGGGTTGGTGCCTCCTTCCAATTGGTGCTAGAGAATTTTTGGAAGTTGGTGCTTCCTATGAATGTAATCTTCTAATATATAAAAAAGCATTCTGTGGTTTTCTCCCATTTGGGTTTCCACGTAAAATTCTTGTGTACTATGTATCTATAGTTATATGTCATGCATTGTTCATGATATCTTGAATGCAATCATAAAGTGATAAATTGTTGATAAGTTGATGATTACATTTTCTGTTTAAAAGTGGTAAAAAGTGATCAATATTGATTCACCCCCCTCTCAATATTGGTGAGTGTTCCAACACAATTATGCAATGATACATTATCAAAGACCAATAAATACAACAAATTGGAGAAGCTAAAATGATGTAGGGAATCAAAGGATAGGAAGTTATCAACGATTTACATTGAAAATAATTGAATATTGATGGGTGGATCATCATTAGTAGTGGCAAGAGAGCAATAATATAAGGAAATCCCATTACTTGGTTTCATCACATCTAAAACCCTTATCTACAAAGCTTTGAAGACAAATATTTTAGAAGGGGGTATTATGTTATGACCCTATGGCGGGTATATATGGAGTTGAATGTATATGCAATGGGGTTAAATGTATATGTAATAGGGATCAACTTACCAAGGGGCCCACATGTGCAATGGGGGAGAATATGTATATATAGAGGTCAATATAATCATTATTGTAGACATGCACATATGATTTGGTTATATGGATGTTTTGGGGTTATTTGGAGGAGGTTCTCCTAAGCTATAAAGAGTTATTGCATTTATCATATATATTATCTCTTTGGGAGTTGTGCTTCACGCCCATACCTTATGTACAATGTATTTATTATAATTTATTATATTATTATTATTAAGTATTGATGACATAACTATCGGGGTTCCGCTTCTCTAGGTTTGAATCTTCTTTTGCTTCTTTTTCTTCTTCTTCATGAGAAATGAGCCACTCCTTGAAGGGTCCAAACTTTATCTCAAGCATTGTCATCAATATGGTCATGGTCATGGTGATATTTGAGACTTGTGACTCCTACCTTGTAAATATTTCCTTTAATTCATTTTAGGGTGTTCTCCTATGCTCATATAAATTGCCTGAGGCCTAGGATTGATTCCTCCCCCTTACTATGTAGAAATTTGGATCCATAGGGTGAGGTTGTCCCTCATATTTGGACCTCATGAGTCAAGTAAGCGTATATTTCACTTATACCACATAAGGCTGAAACAAAATTGTTATGATACCATATCATTTGTAATTTCCCTATATATTTCAATGTACGGTTTAACATAATAATTTGAAACAATTAATATAATACAATACGTCTAAACTCAACCGTGTTTTTCTTATGCTCGATGCTTGAACATGAAGATAAATACACCATTCTTGAAATAAAAGAATTGAACACCAAATTTTACCATGGAGAAACCCATCTTTGGAAAAACTCCAACAAAATGAAGGACTGTGCCTTTTTTTCTTTATATAATAGATATTACAATGCAAAATACAGAGGAAATACAAAATCACTATGGAACTAATGGATGTTGTACTCTCTACAATCTCCTACAATATACCCTTCCTTCTATGCTTTGTTATTTTCTCTTACTCCTCCTGACCATCACTCTGTTATGTAACAACGACACTACAATGGGAGTTAAACCCCTTGTTTTCATTTTAGTTATGGTTTTATCACCATGTTATGACTATTACAACAACCTCCCTCCAGTATTCTAGTTCCCTAATAATAATGAAGGAGCCTTTCAAAATTTTGATGTTATCATATGATGCCTCCTTGAAATTTAAAGCTTCTCTATTACCTTTTAAAAACCTACACAAAAATAAGTTCTCTAGTATCACAATACAGTAAATTGGTGCAATTTTGTATTGATATTACTCTGTTAAGTTACCTCATAATAAAACTAATAGATACTAGTTTAAGGCTGTTGATATCAATAATTACGAGATTCAATGGAATTTTGTAATTGTTAATAAAACCATAGTTTTAGCTTGAAATTAATTCTTCTTCATAATTTTTTCCCTTCCTTACAAAGTTTTGTTTCGATGACAAGGTTATTTAATTCTTACATGAGGTTTTTGAACCGTCAAAATTCTATGAAGATTCAAGATCGATTGCAAAGGGACAATTTCATGACAAAAGTTAATATTTGATGCAGAGTTAGTATTTTTTGTTTGTTAAAATAGACATCAAAATGTTAAACAGTTTGTTCTCGTGGTTTATGTTGTTGCTATGATTTGTTTTCCTATCATTATCCTACCTATTTCCAACATGATTACCATGTCCATCACAAACACTCAATACCCTTCACCTCCACTCATAACTCATTTCATGGATTTAATTCGAAATGATTTTTCAACCTCCCATAAACTGTTGAGTACACTTGGTTGAACCAAAGCTCATACACTGCCACTTTGTTGATTTACACCATTGAATCAATGATCATAATCAAAGATAGATATTCCTGATTTGAACATATCTATGTGAGACAAGAGAACCAAAACTGTAAAACAAAGAAAATAAAATTCTGGTACAAAGAAAATAGAATATTAAGTCATACACTAGAAAGGGTTACAGTGAAGAATGGCAGTCTGATTTGAGCCTTATGGAGCAGAATTAATTGGCATTCATCCTAAGTGCCTTGAAATTTTGGAGAAGACACGTTGGAAACAATTCTTTGAGAAGTTCAATGGGAATATAGAAGACATGACCAAAGCTTTTGCTAAGACATTTTATGGTGAATGTGCACAGATAGGCAACTTGACCATCCATGCTTTTGAAAACTCTTTGTCACAAATGCTCGGGATTCCTCAAAACAAGCGTATAAGTGGTTCAAGCAGAAGAAGAAATTGAATTTTAAAAACTATAACCTACAAGTAAAAGTATTCATGCACAGACCGAGAAGACAAATAAGAAAAAGGAGGACGATCAACAGACCAGAGGACTGAATTCAACTCAGAAAATTAACAGTTTAGTCAAAATACTTTCAGCATATGGTTATTTCTATACCTGAATCCACTCTTAACTTAATACCTCTCCATTTTTGTAGCACATAGATCTCCAACCTAGCCAGGAACATCTCACAACAATGATGTTTAAGATCATAAGGTAACAACTATTTCGTTTTGATTTCCAAAATTAACAAATAAAAAATAGCTCCATTATCTATGTTTACCAAAACAACTAGATTTATGTAATCACTCATTCGTTATCACATGTGAAAGCAATATTAGAGGAAATGGGCACATGGAGCATGATCTACACCTTCACACTATGGTGAGATTCCCTTTGGAATTGAGAAAATTGACCCAGAAACCCTCAAACAACACCTTGGTCAACTCAAGTATCTATATGAAAATATCGAGCAGCAAGAACATAAATTGATATTCAGGTGTGATTTCCAAAGTGATGAGACTAAATCTGGATATTTTGAGACATGGGTTTTGTGCAAGATGAGACCAATTAAGCAACAAGTGAGCAGAGTTTCCAAAGAATGCATGATTTGGGAGATATGGTCGTTTTTCTAAAGATAAAATGTCCAGATTTTTTGTTGCGAATGTTTTCTCCATTTGGATACCAAATCAAGGTCGATTCAACACGTTTAGGATCTGATCAATTGCATAATTACGCCATGAAAGTATTCCTAGGCTCAGTTGCTACATTCTATTTTGTATAAATAAACTAAATTATGAAGCTTGAAGAGGAGGAATTTTTAATAGCTAGAAGGTAGATTTCTCTCGCCTGACACTTTTTAAAGTTATTTTTGGACAAGGGGACCAATGTATGAAGGCGAATTTAGTATTTTTATTCAAAAACTCTTTTTATATATGATTTCTCTTGGATTTTTCAAAACAATCAGATTGATTTTTTATTCTTATCAAAGTTTAATCTATTCTTTGAAAATTCTAGTTTGTTATATGGAAACGAGGAATAATTGTTAGCATTCGCATTTTTGTTAAACAATAATCAGTCTTTATTCATTCAACTATCATAAAATTGTTTTTTGTGAAGACTATATCATGCTAATAAATTAAATATTAACTAGGAGAAGATTCATTTCCATCAATGATTATTTCTATGACTTGAGGAAATGTTTAAGTTAATTTAAATGATGAATCTTTGAGAATTCTTTCTTGAAGGATTATTATTCATTTATTTTCCTATGCCTTAGATATGTTCCTTATCATCCAACAAAGATTTACATTTTTAACCAGTCAATTTCTTGCAGGTTGTTTATGAAACAATTTTAGTATATGACTATCGTCTTATAGCTCTATGTTTTCTAAACTCTCTAATTATCTCCTTGGTTATCATTAAAATGTAGATACTAATGATTGATATCTATTCTTAGAAGCAATCATTAGTGTATTTAAATTATTCTAGAAGTGAAGAATTTTTTCTAATTCTTTGAGAATCTATCTTCTTTATCTACACATTTTAGTTTTGCTCTCATTTTTGAGATAGGAATAGTGTATTAGTATTATTTTCTTTTACAAACATAGGTGAGGGAAGATTTAAGCCTTGTTACCCCCTAAATCTAGGGGTAACTAAGGAGATCTTGTCTCAAGGCCCACGGGTAGTAGACATGGAGTGTAGAGAGTCAGATTGACCAATAGAGCCCACAAGGTCCCTCCTATTCATGTTGATCACCACTCATCACTAGAAGCAGGGCAACATCCATTACATTGGCTTGGTCCTAGAGGAAAACAACTCTTGATTCATGAGGTAACAAGTATGGTGTCACAATAAGTGTCACTTTAATATTTTAATAATTTGAACATGTTGCAAAGAATCCTTTTTTATTATGGAATGTGTGCTTGGAAATTATACCTTTGACCTAATTTCACCTTGGTGGTTGTCATTGTGTCCTAGAAATTTGGTCACCCTCGGAGAAAGGGTTGCTACTGGGTAGTTCCTTAACAAGCCATAGTACCATTCCAGTTCATACTTACCATTTTCCACACTTCTTCCCCTCTGTCTTCTCATCTTTTGGGTTTTCGGGTTCATTGACCCCAAGAAGGGATTGTACCTCATTTCATGGGAAGAAGGGGCTAAAGGCCCAGAGGTGTTGTAGCTGGAAAAAGTTAAAACCCAGTCATTATCCTTTAATATGCTCGCCCTAAGGTCTTGAGAGCAATGAAACGCTTCTCCACAAGAATCAAGGACCTTCTAAGCACATAATGAATAAATTTCACGCTTGTTGAGGAAATGAATTTTGCGGTGTCTCTTACTTTCCATTGCATATGGCACTTTGTTTGTTTCTAGCATCAAGTGGAATTGTGGTACTCTTTACTTTCCATTGAACATAGTACTCAATGTTTCATACCATAATGAATTAATGGCAATAAAAGCGCTTGGAAAAATGTTGCATCGTGGATGAAGGGAAGCACAACCTCTGCAAAGGCACCCATAAATGAGACAATACGAACTCTTGTATGTCAAGAACCCCATGCCTAGAAGCATTACTCCAATCCACCTCATACTCACCACGTGACTTAGATAGGGTCTTCTTGGGAAACATCCCTTGGATTGGGGATTGGCCTACCCAATAGGGCACCTTGACACCCCTCCCCTACCTAAATTTGGCAAAGTTTATAAGGTATTTGAGGATTTGTTTAATTTGAAAAGGAGGGTTTGATGCACATGTTCGGGTGGTTCTCTTATTAGATGTGGCTTACTTGGCATGATTCATATGACTTGTGGACCCTTGGAGGGCATACTTGTTTCTCTTTGCAGGACCTTGCCCAGGGAGAATTATTCGTGAAGGAACTATGCCACTTGGACCTTCATAGGGGCTTCGAAGCCCATGAGATGGATGACAAACCCCACGTGTGAGGCATCATTGATGATGAGTGTTGCACCTTGTGGATGGAGGATGTTTGCTTTGGAGGAACCTTAGCATCACCAAAGGATGAGATTGTACCTTCCCCCACTTGAACGTTTACCTTTGGAGGCTTAGACATCACCCTTCTAGACCTTGACGTCACCTGGGGGCTAGGGTTTGATGGTTCAAATGGTGATTTGATGGGAGGAGTCACTTAGCATGGACCTTGGCACATGAGAGAGTGACACTTGGCCATTGGAGGCCCAATGATATCATATTGAATCTTGACGTCACATCCTCTATCCCAACTTAACCCTCTTAGGGCATGACATCACCCTTCTAGGGTTTCATTTATTGTAAATTATATTTTGAATTTATGTAAAGACAATTTAAGGGGTCGACCCCTCTTGTAGAGACATGAATTTTCATTGGAGTCTCTTGGATGGCTAGAGTTTCCATATAAATATGGCTAGCTAAGATTCAGTTTATCGTCACGCTCCTCTCACACAAGTGAGAAACAAGTCTGAAATGTTTGTCCTATTGGGGTTATTGGCTCTTTTTACTCGTTCGTTATCCCTTGGAGGACAAGTGTGGATCATTATTTGTTGATTTTTGGATGAATTTGTTGCAATTAGGGTTTTCTCTTGTCATATATTGGTGAAGTAAGTAAATTTATGCAATTTCATTTCATGTTATTGAATGTTTATGGTAAATTTTACTTTTTCATATTGAATATTTTTCTTGGTAAAACCCTAAGAGAGGAGCATAAGTGCTTCCTCCCTTCACAAGTAATTTCATCCATAAATTTGTGAAGGAAATCATGCCTAGAGTTAAGCTCCTAAAGCCCTAAAGTGCTAGCACTTTAGGAGTTTGATTCTATACTCTTGGTTGTGACAAAATTCAAGAACTTAAGAAGGGAGAAAAGGTTTCTAGAGCCCAAAAGTTCTTGTGCTATAACAATTCTTCTCTTTAAGGATTTAAACCTAAGGCCCTAATGTGCTAGCACCTTAGATTTCAAACCCTACCTCTTAGATATTGCTTCTATCTTCCCCAAATATATTGTATTGTTGTTGTATCAAACTCCATAGACCTAAGGCACAAATCATTTAAGCTCTCTTATGGTGAAAGTGATCGACAAACTTTTTATTCTCAATCTCTCAAGCTATCTACTAACTTTACTAACTCTAACTTGAGCTAATTCAATAACATACTTCTTGTTGTTGCAAAAGGCTGCTACAACCGTCCTAACATACATTAATTTGTCGCATACATTACTCTAACAGTGGCTTAACGTACCCAAAAATTATACAACAATTGGAAATTGATGTATTGAGTTAATGTTAAGTTTTCATTGTAAATTGTTGCAATTTTGAAGTGTGTTCCTTGTTGTTGTTATAATTTATCTTTTGTTGTTGTACTACTATCTACTGCTGCAATTTCATAACAGTCACAACAAATTTTGTGTCTAGTGTCTTGAAGAGGATTATATTGTATGTTCGTACATGGAAATCACATTTATATATGCTATAAATTGTTCCAGGCACGTACACATACAAGCTTCATACCTCTTTTCCTTTGACCTATACTTTGACTAAGGTGATCAAGAGAGGGGGTGATAGGCTTGGCTAATTGATCTAGGTGGATATCGGTGGCCACCCACCTTTTCCAATTGGCTCAAAAGAGTTTTCTCGCAATTTTGGTAATTTACTATTTTTAGCAGTTTTTTGGGTCCTGAACTTCTAGAGCCATTTTGAGACCCTAAACGACATTTTTTGGAAACACGGGGTGCAACATGGAACTTATTTTGAAGTTTCTCACACAAAAATTGTAGTCCTCGGATAGATATTTCTAACGAGGTATCGAGCGCCCCAAACGGAGATCGTATGCAAAAGTTACGCCCCCGAGAAGTTGACGTATCAACGACCTCCATTGGGGCCCGCAAACCTTTTGGATTTCAATCTTCCGTCGTTAGGGATTTGGATTTTCCTTATGTTAAAAAGGCCCTTAGAGCCTCATTGTAATAATGATCTTCTTACGAATGCAAGTAGCCATCACATCTCTTCTCAGAGATAAGCTGCCACCATTCTAGCGAGGCTTTCACTCTGTATTTTTACAATCTCTGTACATTTATTTCATTAATAGAAATCGTATATTACTTTATCTCTGTGTTTATGGTTGCATCTCTAATACATTGTTGTTATATTATTGGATATCTGCGATATCTTTGTGCATTTATTTATTATATCTCCACTCTCATTTCGTGCCGAAAATAATCTGGATCGGTGGTATCAGAGCAGGCTATTATATTCCCACTCTCATTTCCAGGTCAAAATAACTGATCTATGGTATCGAGTTGTACCGATTCGGATCGCTTTTTTCGCATGTCCCCTTAACGGGTCCGATTATAGTATAGTTGGTCTCGTATCATCTCCTTGAAGACAATTCTTCAGACGGCCAATAAACCTCCATGATGTGTAAGAAAAGAAAACGATGGAGACACCATCATATCAATTAGTTGTTACTTGAGGAAGGTCTCACGTGATAGAGGGAATAAATGATGGAGAAATTTTCCCACATCCTTCAACGCCATCTGATAAGCAACAGTGCATATTCATAAACACTTTGAAGCACCTCCTTTAAAGGTACGTGATTAATTTTTGATATTCCCTGCATTTGAAGGTCAGATGGATGCCCCAGACAAAATGGTTTTTTCAAATCCGTTAGCTATTTCTTTGTTCATAATTTTTCGAAAAGGAAAAGATCAACTTCGCACTACTTAAAGCTCTCCCCCATACAACATCGTGGGAAACTTACTGGTGGCAGAGTTCCACAGAGGAGTCCTGAATATATGGGGCCGAGCCCACTTGGGATTTTCGTGGTAAAAGGAACACATTACCTTTGTTATAACTTTGAGGACTAGTACATGAGATGGCTCACACCGCGCAAGAGAGGGGCCAAGCAGCTTCGGAGTTCACCAATACCTTCCATACCTTGCGCACCAAGATGGGTATAAAACATTCTTAGTGATATTTGGTGCTCAAGTATTGTGATAGTATGCATTTATACATATAGAAATAAATGGATTTTTTTTGGATATCTTATCACTCGATGCTACTTATCGACATAGTTGTTGGTCCAATCGAGAAGAAATTTAAGCAATCTAAAACAAACGAGAGTTTGGGTTTGAAAATCTACAACAACCAAATCATAATAAAGATGGCCCCAATAAATAGTCTCTCTAAAACCAATCCAAGCCATAGGAAAAGAAGGGTCATGGGAAGATAAAGAAGGACACCGAAAATGGTTCATTTCCACAAAAGCCCATGGCACAACACCAAGGAATGTCACTTTCAAAATAGTCCTCGGTGTCCTAGATCAAAGACAAGGAGCCTAACCCCAATTCAGAATATGATTAAGAAAAATGGGAGAAGACATATCATCGACAAGACCCCACTGCTACTGTCGCGAACACATTAATTCAACCAAAAGAACCAATAGATCTCGAAGAGGGGAAGCACCTTTTCATTCACGTAAGGGTGAAGGGGACCTCACCGCATTTTATTGTTGATAATGGAAGCCTTTAAGAACCTCATCTCAAGAAAGGTCATCAAACAAATAATTATTACCAACACCACACCCTAGCAAGATTCATACAACATCTGGTGGTTTCGCCATGACTTAGATCTCTCGGTGGTTCTACCTAACAAAGGTTTCCATTGTCAGCACCAAACCCTTCAAGGATGAGGTATTATTTGATGTTGCCCCACCGGATGTCCGTGATGTTCTTGTGCCAGCCATATATGTGGAAGCCATGTTGTTTATGAGTGTCGACACCGCAGTGTCATTGTTACTCTAAGGGTCATCTCACGTAATACCAGAGGTAGTTCACTATTGTTCCACCTAAACAATGATGCAAGGTGTATCTCATACTACAAAATCTTCAGCTTCTTCACAATCTGCTCAAAAGGTGAACATAAGGATATTGTAACCAGTGAAATGTAAGGATATTGCAACCACTACAAACTCAACCCAAGACCTTTCTATACAAATGTAAGGTCCACAAGATTGCAGCAAAGTGTACATATTCCTTCTCGCATTATTCTGCACATAGGCATCTCATGTAGCCAAACTGGTTAAAAAGGTCCAACCCTTCCAGCCACAAGTTCGTGACAACCTTCAACAAGCTAAGCAACGCAACTTCTCCAACAAGGCAAGCAGCTCATCAAGATGCAGATTCAGCGAATGCTTTTCCCTCTCCCCCGGGCACTCAATGCAATGGAGACCATTGCTTCCTAAGGAGGGAGGATTGATCCAAGTGGATATCGGTGGCCACCCACCTTTTCCAACTGGCTCAAAACAGTGTTCTAGCAATTTTGGTAATTTACTATTTTTAGCAGTTTTTCAGGTACTAAACTTCCAGAGTCGTTTTGAGGCCCTAAATGATGTTTTTTGGGAAAACAGGGAGCAACATAGATATTCCTTTGATGTTTCTCACACAAAAATTGTATTCCTCAGATAGATCTTTCTAACGAGGTATTGAGCACCCCAAACGAAGATCGTATGCAAAATTTATCCCCCCGGGAAGTTAGCGTATCAACTACCTCCACCGGGGCCGCAAACCTTTTGGCTTTTCATCTTCCAGGGTTAGGGTTTTGGATTTTCCTTATGTTAAAAAGGCCCTTAGAGCCTCATTGTAATAATGATCTTCTTGCGAATGCAACTCGCCGTCCCATCTCTTCTCCGAGATAAGATGCCACCATTCTAGCAAGTCTTTCACTCTATATTTTTACAATCTGTACATTTATTTCATTAATAGAAATCGTGTATTACTGTATCTCTGTGTTTATGGTTGCATCTCTAATACATTGTTGTTATATTATTGGATATCTGTGATATCTCTGTGCATTTATTTATTATATCTCCGCTCTCATTCCATGCCGAAAATAATATGGATCACTAACAAACTTGCTACTTTGATACCTTGAGGTCAATGAGGAAGCCTCCCATGTGGTGGACCTCCTCCATCACTAAAACGTGGGGATTTCTTACTAAGGTGACAGTGGTAGGATTTCCTATAGTTACACAAGATTTAGGCCATTTGTGTTGGGCTTTACACAAGTACAAATCATGCAATAACATTTAGGCGTCGTTGTCGGGGAGGATTGAGTCATTCTCCTCAATGACATATCTTTTGGTGAACTTTCCCCGAAGCCCTTATTTCTCAAAGTTTATCTGGAGACTCGACAAAGGGTGATTCCCTCACCTTCCTTTGATGATCTAAGGTTTATCATCTGGCAACTCCAATGATACATTTTGAGTTGTTTTCCAAGTAATGGAGTTATGGATTTTCAATAATGGTTTCCTTGTATTGATTTTGAAAGCATACCCAGATACCTAAACAAGTATAAGGAAAGATGATCAGAAAACTTTCCAAAATTCAATGGAAAAGTTATTTCCCATGTAGCAAAGTTTATGAAATACATATGAGGTATGTGGGAGGATGAATATGTTCAAATACAATGGTTTTTGGTCTCCCTATCATTTGATGTACAAGATTGGATCAAAGCCACTTGCAAACTGAAAACCATCTTATCTCTCACAGATATTGTTAGTGTCCTATAAATAGGTTATTAGAGTCTGAGTTCAATAGGTATGGTAGGTTAAAGTCATGCTTTGGTCTCATAAATACCATGGGATTTTTCTCTTAGGTGAAAGTCATGTTATGAGTCAATGGGTTTTTTGGTTAATAAAATGCTTAGATAAGGTCTTACAACGAAGTTTGAGTCATGAGTCATCTTGTCTTTAGTGTCAAAGTGATATGGGTTGTCATGTCAAATAAGGGTCATGAATAGAGATCATGTGATCAATCATAATCAGTTAGATTCAGTCTTGTCATGGTTCGGAAAATCTCATGATCTCAGATCCGTTGGAGGCATGTGGCATCATCAAGCAATTCGAGTGTTGCACACGTTGTTCCGCAACCTCCTTATACTGCGTAATCAAGTATTGAAGTACAACAATGTATGATGGGTATAAGTGGTGGTTTAATTTGGCTTTAACATTCAAATTCTTCATCTTTCATGCAAGAAACCCCTCAAATACCATTCTTCCTCTCTGCAAATCTCCCATCCAAGCTTGTTGCGCACGGGTCGCAGGGGATGATGTTTACAGTGTTGCACATCACCACCTCCTTCTTTCATATTGTTCCCTCCAACTGTTGTTTCAAGATTTTGGTTGATGTTTGAAAGGAAAACCTATCTTATTAACCAAAATACTCAGACTTTGCCAATATCCCTTTCTAAATCAAACCCTAGTTCTGCCTATTCATCACGCATGTGCAATTGCTATGTTTTACCATGCGCACAGTCCTTTCATTTCATTCCCACAAGTAAAGGACATACATCATCATCATGGAAACTCCAGAAGGCAAGAGGAGGACTACAAAGGGTGGTGACATTATTAGGTTTGAGCCTCAATACCTAAGTCTAGTTAATACAAATCCAACAATCAGGATTTCATTTGAGCAAGTGGGTTACCTCAGATTTTGTGAGAAGCTTCAAGGGTATAGCACACAAGTGGAAAAGGAGTTTGCATTGAGCTTCAATGGCATTGAAGCTAAGGTGGGAAACATGAAATTTTTTGTTTATGAGGACACCATAGCTGCTGCAACAGAGATCCCTGCTCGTGGAGAACAATGGTTCAAAGGTATGCAACTAGATCTGGCCTTCTATCATGAATTTTTGAAGCCTGAGTTTAGAGACACAAATTTTGGAGCCACCATACCTAGAGAACTTCTACTAGAAAATCATAGCAGCTTGTTGAGGGTAATTCAAAGGTTTTTCACATGTGAGGGAAGGTTCACTAGGGTTTATCAATATCATATCAGAATATTAATGCACTTCACTAGTAGGAAACCCTTGAATCTACCCTATTACCTCTACAAAATCCTAGGGAAGATGGTTGACAAAGTGCAAGTAAGGAAAGACCTAGTAGAACCTAGCCTCTTCCATTTTTCATTGATAAAGTTGTTGGTGTTAGAAGAACTCAGAAAGAGGAATCAAGATTGGGAGACTTTTGCATCTTCATAAAAGATAACAACGGATTATTTTAGCAGCCCACAGAGCATGAGAGATACACCCTCATCTACAGCAAAAACCGCCACATTTGTCCCTGAGAGTTCTGTAAAAAAGAGGGCAAAGGAAATTAAGGAACCTGCATTGAGCCAAAAATCCAAAAAAAAGGGGGAAAAGCTCCAATTTTCCCTAGAAGTGGTTGAAATTCCTAGTAAACTAGTTACTAGATCTGCAGCAAAAAGGATGCATGCCATGCACACATCACAAGAACCTGGTGAAGTTCCATAGGTTTTCATAGAAACAAATCTTCCTGATGACAAAGACAACCTTATCATTGAGTTGCAAGAACATTTAAAGAAAGCTCATTTTGGCATAGCACAGTTGCAGCATGATAAGAGGGAAATGAAGAAGAAATCTTTGGAACATGCCTTCAAGAAAGATACTTCAATCACAAGTGAAAGATCAGTGCCTTTAACTCCAACAAGCTCCAAGGAAAAAGGTAAAGGGAAGGAAATAGAGTTGAGCCCGAAGGTGGAATAAATTCCTAGGCCTAAGTTTCCATTCATCAAGTCATCATCTAGAAAATTGCACTCTCAAGAGGGAACTCCAACTAAGGATCAACCAGCAACAAAGGATAAGAAATCAACCTCCCCTGGTGAAGAAAAGTATACTAAATAATTGAGAGAGGCACAAAATGTAATAATTCAACCCAGAGAGGAAAACAGGCAAATAAAACTCAAACTTAATCAACACCTGGATCATTGTGAGCATGTTATTGATAATGTCAGAGCAATGATAAGAAGGAACCTGCCACTTCACAAACAATTGAAGAACATGTATCAGCAGAATTTGATATTGAAGAATGATAACATAGCTCTCAAGCAAAGTTTGCAACAACTGGAGGCAAATAAGAAGGGAAAGGGCAAGCTTGATTTGCTCGTTGAAGCAACAGAGATATAAGCCCTTGGATGCACTTATTTTTCCTCTTTTTTTTATATCACATTTTTTCCCATACATATTTTGGAATGCTTGTTTGAAGTCATAAGTTGTAAATGTGAAATTTACAGTTGCGCAGCAGACATGTTGCGCAACTATGACAGTCTAGTTTTTTACCAGCAAGAAGGGGGTTTTGTTGTCGATTTCAATTCAAAGCTTAATCAAAGGGAAAATAAGGAGATGGCCACTGAGAATGCAACAATCTAAGTAATGTATCAGTTAGAGGTTATGAGAGCTTCTTTGATGCAATTTGACATATTAGGGTTTTGAGATTTTAAAGAAGAAATTGTCATCGTGAAGGAGGAACAAAGAGTTCCAAGGCACTCACTCATCATTATGAAGACATATTCACCATAATCCTTCATCATCTATGATCCTAAGACAAAGCAAATGAAAAAAGTGCAAAAAAGAGCCTTTGTTGTGCAACTGTGTTGTGTTTCTACTGTAGGTTATTGTTGCGCAACAATGACAGAGTGTCCAAAATGCGCCCAAAATGTATCCAGATCAAGATGAACATGTCTGTAGAAGTGCCAAGTCATCTTCAACGAGATCCAAGGTCAAATATCACCATATCAGGGATTCAAACCAATTTTTTGTCAAGTGGTTATGATGTAATTAATGAGTCAATGTTGACTACTCCATTTTTGCGAATTAATTTAGATATTGTTGCCAAATATTTTGCAACTGTACCTTGATTTAGACAAGTTGTTGAATTCGAATTTAGGAAGATAGGAGGAAACTTTTGATATATATTTTATGGAGCTACATTAGCTAGGGGTTGGTTGGCAAGTGTAATTGAATTTTCATTCATTGAATATTGAGAACATTTCTGGAGATGACTAAAATTTGTTTGGACCAGATGTCCCTTAAGCTGATATCATAGATTCATGTGATTATTTCCTTTTATGCTTGTGTTTCTTTTGTTTATATGTTATGGTTAATTTAGTTAATTGTGTATGTGTATTTATTCTCTAAATATGCAGTGAGGTGTATGTGGCAGAATTCACTTAAAATTGGTGCTTTGTTGTATATATTTCATATTCTTTCTTCTACAATCATCCTAGGATTCATCCTTGATGGATTCCCCAATGGGTTGTTTGTTTTCTCTCTAAAATTCATCTATAACAACATTTGAATTTGTAAAGGGAATTTTTCTACCTTTCCTCTGAGGTTGTCATCTTGCAATTAACCAAGTGTCCAACAAACTATCATTGAACTCCCTTTCAGTGACTCCATTGCCCAATGGATTTTCTACCCACCTTACCACCAAATCTATAAATTCAATCTTGCTTTAGAGATCTAGCCTTTGGACGAAATTACCAATCAATCCTTTCACTGATTGATTTGAAAGAGAGATCCCTCTCTAGTTGGAAGGGATAGCTTCCTGCCCCAAGTTGGTTTGTGGTTACCTATGTGACTTGCCTCCACAACCAGGGCAATTTACATAGTGATAACAGATATCATTAGCAAATTTCTAGAGTATGGGAATTCACAATCTCATACAGATGAAAACACTCTTCAAGAGATCACAAAAACCCTTAAAAAATAACGACTCTTCCTATATCATCTTATAAGTGACCTTAGGGAATCACACCATGCCCTAGAAGAATATTCTATTAGGAATACTCATCTTCATGATGAAAACAATACATTAGCAGTTGCTCCACTTATTGAGGATGAAGAACTAGAACAGTGTGAAGACTTCTCCCAAAGGTTGAAGGAGAGTGTCAAAGAAGATAATAAGTTTTGTAAGGAATTGGTTGATCAATGCACAAATATACATCTATTAATTAACCTTTGTGTGCAAAGATGAGAAGAACATGACCTCAATTTGCAAAATATGAACAAAGTCTCGAAACTTCAGGAGAGGAAGAGCTTGCTAAGGCATACTTTCGAGTAAAAACACTTTGTGCTAGGATACGAAAGAAGTATAACCAACCTTGGGTTTTATCCAATATGTTGGAGTTGAATGTAGACGAAGAAGAATGGAATGATTCAGAGGATGCAAATCTTGATGAAGCTCCCCCTCCAAACAAACAAGCAAGTGATGAAGAGTTTAATAACAAAGAACCTCCATGTCTCGAGCATACCTTGGATGAAGAAGGTTGCACATATCCAAGGAAAGAACCCAAGGAAGAAGCTTATGAAGAGGCTTATCAATCCCTCAAAGAGGAGTAAGAATTACCTCATGATTCTATTAAGGAATGTGATGTCTCGTTCCCAGAGTAGGCCAGCAGGGAGTGACTTAGTAGTCTATATGTTCCCGTAGACTATAGTCAGGCACAAACATGGAACAAAGAGGAGAAATAAGGGTGATTTGGTGGCTAAACGATGAATTAAGCCAAAAAGCATAGGAAAATTCACTCAAGCCTAAGTCAACGAAGAATTAGAACGAAATGGTGCAAAAGGGGGACTTAATTAATTAATTACTCACCTTAGGAGGAAAAGTGCCTAGCTTAAGTGAGGTCAATGGTGAATTAGATCGAGAGGAGTATAAAGGGAGGAATTCGAATTAATTCCTCATTATGCATTGTTATGATTTGATGTTGAGAGTTCCCAGAGGAGGAAGAGATTTGACTTCTACTATTTTGCGGATTTTTGGAGGAAACCACCACCATTGATTGGTTTCGGTGTTGAGAGACGCACCCTAGCCCATCGGAGATACCATCTAGGTATTTCACCATGCTATTCAAGAGTATCCAGTTTGCAGTGTTGCTCAACTCAACCAGTGAGGGCGCAAGGTCAGATAGAGGATTTGTGTAGGTGCACGAGATCAAAGCTCGGATTGCAGTTTCTTTCCGACCCAATTGAGATCTAGCCAGGGCGCATAGATTGAGCCACTTCCCATCAGATTCAGACGATGGAATCATTCATAGCACATCATTCAACCATCTAGGGTGCAACTCTTTTGGAAGGATAGTTGGGGTTATAGATGGAGCATCAAAACAGATCTAGGGAATCCCTTTCTGACCCAGTTCCGCATTTGTCGGGGCAAACGTTTTGAGTCCTATATTGGTCGATTCCATTGGTGGAATCATTTGGACGCATCCAGAGAGTCCAAGAGGTGAGCAGACCCCCAGGGGATGAGATCTGAAGCATCAGAGGACAGATCTGCCATCCGACAGTCACCAGGATTAGTTTAGAGGCCAGGGCGCTTCTATTGGGATAGTTTCCAGCTCATTCCGACGGGTATAGCCTTTCGAACGCGTTTTCTAATTTGTAGCGGTTACTGTGCTTCTCCGGAACCGTCGATTTTGCCGATCTATTCGTGCATGCATCAGATCTGCCTTCATCTTTTGATCATGAGTATTTTATGTTATTTTCTTGTATTCCAGTAATGATCCATGAGATCTAACTGATGACTATCTTCTACATTTCTAGTATTTCATTGTATTTCCATGCTTGAATCTCATAATACATATTATTGGGCGGTTGATGTTCCTTATTTCCACATGCATCATATATATAATTGTTTAAAACATAATGTATAACATGCACATGAAACAACCACAAAACATCTCAAGCACATAAATAAAGCGCATCTAGAAACCCCCAGAGTATCAGATCTGTGAGACAGAGCACTAGATCCGTAGTAGATATCCAGATTAGTTGGATCAGGGATATTTCACTGGTATCAAAGATTTAGTCATGCCAGTCTATGACTAAAGACGATGAGTACAACAGAAGACCTAGATGGCCATGAGAACGTAGGTGACGAATATGTCACTTACAACAAGTGCAAGGAAAGAAGGCTTAGGCCATACTTTCCTTCTTTCCCTCCCAGCTCAGAGGAAGAGGAAGAGGCACACAGAGAAGCAAAGAGAAGAGCAGAGCGTCAGGCTGAGTGTAAGGTAGAGAGGATGCTAGGAGACAGATATGAGCAACCAGAGGGTAGTGGTAAGGCCCCCATGGAACCAGAGGTAGCCTTCATGTAGGTTATCAATGATATGTTAGCTATTCAACGAACCATGTCTCAGTCCTTGGCACAGGTGGCTGATAGATTGGATATGGTGGGCATC